>UCOM01002013.1:0-32087 GCA_900474385.1 Ormyrus pomaceus | reverse complement strand
CTGCCAGGAGTAGTGATGATATTGCCAAAGCCATCGTTTTGTTTGCCTACAATATTTAAATGAATAATAATTTAATTGTACACTCTGAGAATTCTTTCACTGATGAAAAAAGTAAGGGCCTGCTATCAAATAAAACTCTTTGTGCAATAAAAATAACATTTATATGAATGTGACGAGCCGTGATTACGTTATGAAAATATTTTTCACTCGTATAGAAAGCAGTTTTTGTCAATCGAATGTAGCGAAAGTATTTCAACAACGTTTTTGTGATATAGATTTTTATTAACTTTTCGTAGAAGTAAAATGATTTGAAAGACACTCATACATATAAATACAAAATGTATATAAGAATATTAAGATTTAATATTAACGAGATTCACGAAAAAATCTTTCATAAAATACATTAGAAAAAACCTTAAAACTTCTAATCCAACGACAACCGAACTGTTACATTTCCCGCGAGTTTCCCGCTTCAACGGCCGACTAAACCAGCACCCCAAGCCGAACTCTTACTTCGATCGGAGACGCACAGCACTAAAAAAAAAAAAGTCGATCGGCGTGGCTCGTAGCTCGTCGCGCAAGACCCGACTAAAGCAACCAGCGGGCCCGTCGAGCGTTATGCGGTGGTCCTCGTCGGCGCCTCCTACTCCTGGCGAATATCAAACGGCTTTGCGGCCTCACGAAAATCCCGCGCGGTCACGTATGTATGCGTCGGACGCGCGACTCGCGAAGGGCGGCCTTTTTTCCGGCGAAATATATACATTTCGCTTATTCAAATGACTCGCCTTCCGCGTTGCGCAAATAAAAGGAGAGGCGGCGTTGAGAAAGAAGCCACCGGCGTGATGGGCATTCTTAAACCGTTGTGTTTTCTTTTTTTTTTCGTTTATTCCTCCATTTCTCTCCTCGATTGCGCTTCGCTCGTATAAAAAAAAGTATATATTATAAAAAGTGCGCGCGGCACTGGCGCGCGATATACGTAGAATCTCTGAGAAGCATTTAACAATTTTTTTCGTACATCGTTTATCTTAAATAAACAACACTTGGAGCGAGTGTAGAATTTCGAATAAGATGATAATAAGTATAAGAGTACTTCGCTTATTGCTGGATGCCGATTTAAATAACATATTAGCATATTTAGAATAGAACATTGATGTTAAAAAGTACGCGAGACGTGGATGTACTTTTTTAATTACGCAGATTCAATTGCTACATTGAAGACGTTAGACCTTGACGAAGTTTATAAAATTTGCTAATTTACAATTTATATGACAATTTTATGTACAATTTTGGATACTGACCAGGAGAGTATCACTTGTTTGGGTTCCGGATTTTGTTCAAACTTTCGGATATGTTTTCTATAATGTTAAAATATGAAAAAGCCGCGTACGTTCGGCCTAACGCTCGATTTTTCAAAATTTATGAGCTCTTTTAGCGAAAATCCTAGAAAAATCGATTTTTGTTCAATCAAATATAACTTTTCAACTGTGTTAATTATAGAATATTTTAACTCCCGGCATTTGAAAAAAGTTATGGCCCAACAAAAAGTGACCATTAAAGTAGCATAAAAAAATTCACAAAACTTCATTGAAGTAACTTTAGCTTCTTTTTACTTAGCTATAACTTTTGAATGAAATGCAGATTTTTTTACCGATCTCACCTTTCAAATGTCGGGAGTTAAAATACTTTACAATTAACAGTTGAAAAGTTATATGTGATTGAACAAAAATCGATTTTTCTTAGCTTTTCACTACCGATGAACGCATAAATGTGCAAATTTGGGAAACTTGGCTTCCCGCTAAATCTCTCACTGAATCAATCGAGAATGATAATTTGTGTTCGAGTCGTCGACTTCACCGTCCGATGCTTTTGCTGTCAGTTCCAATGGTTTTTTCAACTCTGGATCTGAATTATTCAGCTGGAATCAAATACTTGAGGTTACTTGTAAAATAGCTTTGATAAATTAAATACGGAAGAATTAAGGGGGTCTTACACCTAGCTAATATTTTGACTAAAAAACCTGTAAAAAAATAATAAAATTATTCACGTACGAATAAACATTATATACTTAAAATATTTGTAATTTGTGATAAAATGATGAACCAAGGGAGAAGGCCATGGGCTCATTTTATTCAGAGATATGCAACATTCTAAATTTTGGCTTTGACATAACTTACAGATTGAACTGTTCAATAGATTTGGATCTAGCTTAATTTGAATTGTTTGAAATTTATGTCTATATTCTGAAGAGTTGTATACAGGGTGTTCCGAAAAAATGAGCAGAACAGTATATCATCGGATAGACGGGAGAATTCTGAGCAATAAAGTCCTTAGTCAGTTTTTAAAATTGAAAATTTTCATAAATTTAGAAAATTGACATTATTCAAATAGTTTTTAGTTATGAAAAATTAATTGGTCAAATAATTTTAAAACATACAACTCTTCAGACCGTAAGGATATCATTTTGAAACCATTTAAACCAAGCTAGATCCAAATCTATTCAACCGTTCAATTTGTTAAGAAACGTCAAAGCCAAAATTTAGTATGTTGCATATCTCTAAATAAAATGAGCATAGGACCTTCTACCTTGACTCGTTTTTATCACAAATTATACATATTTTAAGTATATAATGTTTATTTGGACGTGAATAATTTAATTATTTTTTTACAGGATTTTTTAGACAAAATGTTGGCTACGTATGAGACTCTCTTAGGCAATTTATTTTGAGAATATATAAAATGTTACATTTGCAGTTTCTTACTTTGGTGAAAGACAATTTTTTCGCAGGTTTGGTATATTTGTGTTCTCCTGTTCTCAGAACAGTACGAGCAGGCAGAAGTATTATTCATATTGTTTCTTTCTGTAATCGATGGATTGGTGGAGGGAACACTGCATACGTTATATCTGATAAGAATAAGAGGTGTCGGGTGACTTAAATAACGGCAACTAGTTCAAGAAAATCTAGTAAGAAAGTTTATTTGATCACTACAAGCGAGTATCGAGCCGGAACGTGATGAACGTCCGTTAATTATGTGCTCTTGTAAAGACGAATCGGCCCGATAGGCGCGGGCGAAGCAAGGCTAACGGCCAAAGTCGCACGTATACACAAAAACATGTGTGTCTTAAAATTACCGCGAAATGCAAAATGCGACGAATACGTTATATTAACAATATCAATTACGTTGGGAAAAAGCCACTTTGAAAGCCTAAAAGGTAGTCTTACCTGAGGTCTCGGCGCTTGAAAAAGTCGGGCTTCTTCTTCTTGAGACAGACGTAGCCGAAGGAAAGGGCAGCGAAGACGACGACAGCGACGGCCAGGCTCGTAAATGCCCAGTTGCCCTGTGAGCTGTGTTCACTCTGCTTCTGGGTCGTAGCGATGGGCCCGTCATTGTCCAGAGGCAAGTGCGGAGTGCTGCTCTCCTCGAGTGCGATCTCGTCCAAGCTTGCTGGACAGTTCGTCCCGTTAACGCTCGCCAAAGCACCGTTTGCGCAGATGCAGGTTGGCTCGCCTTTGCGGATCACGCAGAGGTGGGAGCATTTGTTCTCTCTGCATTTGTTCACTCCTGCCAGGTATTTGTTGATCATTTTAGTGGATGTGCTTGAGGTAGTCCTTCAGCGAGGGGGATTTTTAGAAAACAATTATTTCACAATCAGCTGAGATTTGATGTTCTGTACTTGAAGTCAGATGGAAAAAAAAATTAGCAACAGAAATTCTGATGTTGCAAACGTAGATATTGTTTATTAAGAGAACGTTTATGCAGACGTAAACAATTTTGTTTTATTTTTCATTCAATATTAACAAAGAAAGCGTATTTTATTCCTTGATTAATCATTTACAAATTTGCTGAATTATAATTGTAAAATTAATGTGCACTTGATAAGTCTAATTACTTATAAGTCTTGATATGTCTGAAAATAAAATTATTCAAGGAGTAAAATGATATTTTGTTTCATATTTAAATTTTTCCTTATTGAACAATAATCCATTTGTAATATCGGAATTATAATTAATTTTTGTTCCAATACTCGAAACATCCTACCTTAAATAGGAATTGTCACTTGTAATATCAGATCTTAGCTGATTGTGATATAATTATTTTCTAAAAAATCTCTTCTCACAACGAAAGACAATATTTTAAATAGACGTAAATGAGTAATGGTACGGAAATTTAAAGAGAACTACCTTCTGGCTGGCGAGAAACTTGGGCCAGGACAAATAATTTTTGGAGATTGTAAGTGCCAATTGGAATAAAGGTGGAAAGCTTATCTCCGTATAATTTGCGCTTCCTCAGTACTCCACCAGATTCCGTTCTCCAATATAGTGAGTCTTCGAAGAAATACAAGCCAAGCGGTTTCACCTGTGAACAAAGTTGCACAGTTATTAAAAATTAAACATTTTTAAAATGCTTAATATAGAAGAGACTCACAATGAGATCTGACATAACGAACTTTCGGTTATTTCCGTCAAAATCGGAGCACTCGAGATGGATTTGATAATTATCCGCCCAGTACAAGATCGATCTGTGGTGATCAATGGTTAGACCACTGACTACACCTAGATTTTTAGACACGATTTTTTTCTGATTGGAGCCCATTAAATCTGTCCGAATGATTTCACTGGTCGGGTTTTCTAACATTTTCCACTTGGCTTGACTCCAAAACAGGTATCTGAAAGTAAACAAATTTTTATTAGAATCAGTATAGCCCTGTCGAGAATAATATATGACTCTTACTCTTTGTTAGGCTCTACTGCAATGGCTGTGACTCTATCGTGATATCCTTCGTTGTGAACAACGGTGGCGCAATTCACTGCTTCAACGTTACACATCTAAAGACAATGATGGTTTTTTTTGTAAAACAAACAGATGTATGAAAAATGCTACAACGCATTTAAATACCTTAATCGAAATCGCTCTTCCAAGACTGGCAAAGTAAACGTTATCAGTGATCCAGTCTACTACTAATATTTCCGGTCTGCCAACCCCTTTTGACACCACATCGACTGTCTTTGTGTGCAAATTGAGTTTGCTAATTGTTCCCATATTTTCTAAAAAAATTATTTATCATTGAGCCTCCGGATTCCAAGCAAATAAATTATGTTATTCGTAAAATTACCGTCGCTCCAGAAAACGGTGTTTTCTCTCGCGTTAACATCCAAGCCAGTTATTTCCATGCCTGGTTCATGATGAACGACCGAAATCGAGTTGTGCATAGTTGGTGGAGACATAACTCTAATGTCGTCGGCCGTCGCTGTAAATATCCTCAGTGCCGGACCTGCAGAAAGAGTCAATTAGATTACCTTCCTCAAGGTAACTGACTGATGAACATAAAAAAAAACGCAAACCAATGGCTTTGCAGGTGACGCGATCGAGTCTGAGCGCGTAGCCATCGAAGCAGGAGCAGGCAAAGCTGCCCGGCTGATTGGTACAGATTTGAGGGCAGACGTCGTGCTGGCATTCGTCGATGTCCTCGCAGCTGACGCCGTCTGCCGCCAGGTTGTAGCCATCACGACAGCCGCACAGTGGACCCTTCGGTGTCTTGAAGCACAGTTGCTCGCAAGTTTTTGTCTCGCAGGCCTTTGCTGCTTTTCCAGGGAAATATTAGTGAGATTTTGGCAGCCACCAAATATAAGCTTGTTAAAAAATTGCTGCTCTCGATAGTAACTGAAGTCTTTGAATGAGGGCGAAAATTACAAAATCAGTAAGCCCCGATTCAAAGACTACCTTCGAATTACCGACAAGTGGATGAAAACGTTCCAAAAATTCCTAGCAAATGGATTATCGCTGCTCACCGCACTGTCCGTCCTCGTCGGATCCGTCGAAGCAGTTCTTCTCCCCATCGCAGACGAGCTCGAGGCGGACGCAGAATCCGCTGTCGCAGCTGTACTCCGCGGCGGAGCAGTTGTGCTTAGGTCCAGCCGGGACGGGGTGGGCGTCGGTGCCGTTGCAGTCGCGCTCATCCGAGAGGTCACCACAGTCGTCCGCGTCGTCGCAGACCCACTCCTTCGGCACGCAGCGGCCGTTGCCGCAGGCGAACTCCTTCTCCCCGATGCACTGCACGCAGTCGCGCTCGTCGTCGCCTTTCGGGCAGTCGACTCGGCCGTCGCACCTAAACAGAGGCACGTCGTGTGAACTGTTCGATGGGGGAAATTTTCGGGAAATACGCACTTCAAGCGCTCGGATATGCAGATCGTGGAGTTCCGACATCGGTACTGCTCTTTCGTGCAAATCAGCGCCTCTGATAACCACACACACTCGGCTTCGTCGCTGTTGTCGTCGCAGTCGTTGATGCCGTTGCACTTGAGGAGTATGTCTATGCAGCGACCGTTTCGACAGCTGAACATGCTTTCTCCGCACTCGATAGGCTTGCACAAGGGATGCTCGTCCGAGCCGTCGTTGCAATCGACCTGAAACGAGGTCGTTCAAACAAATTTCGTTCTGTGATAGAAGCAATTCGGTTGATTAATACCTGTCCATCGCACTCCCAATTTTGAGGAATGCACTGGCCAGTACTGCACTTGAAGTAATGATCCTCGCACGCGTGACTTTCACCGCAGTATTCTTCGTCGGAATGGTCCAAGCAGTCAGCCATCCCGTTGCAAACGAGCATCGACGGTATGCAAGTTCCGTCGTAACATCGGAATTGGTCTAAATTGGTAAATGAAATGGAAGTTCGAAGGCATTCTTTATCATGAATTTTACTTTAAACTCTCGTAGGTTATTCTATCTTACCGTGGCCGCAACTTTCATCGCTGCAGCTCATTTCGTCCGAATGATCTTTGCAGTTGAAGACGGAATCGCATCGGTTGATAGATTTGATGCACTCACCATCGAGACAGGCGAATTCATTAGGTTCGCATGAAGGTGACCCGGTCGTACAGTTTTTCTCATCTTCTCCATCCGGGCAATCATCGACTCCGTTGCATCTACAATTTGATTGTTTAAAATATCGATTCGAACGAGTTGATGCAATTCTTAAAATTACCTTTCAACTTTACTGATGCAGTGGTTGTTCTTGGAACACTTAAACTCGTCGATCGTACAGCTGGTTTTTAAACGGCACGTCTTTTGATCAGGGTTTATAATGTAATCAGTAGGACAAGAACACAACTGTAAAAATCATTATGATATTGAATATGATACTTAAAGGTTTGTTCATCTATTTATCAATTATTAATTTACCCTCTTGTCTATGGCAGTAACGAGGCAAATGTGGGAACAATCTCCGTTGTTTCGTTGACAAGGATGAACTGGTCCGTTAGAGTAATGTCCAGTTAGGGTTTGTAAGTATAATATATCGATGCTAGAATTAACATCTGCAAAATATATACAACATTTAATTGACTCGTAAATAGTTTAACTTATGTTGCATAGAAAAGTTTAATAAATTTATATTTTATCGTGCCTAATTTCAATCCTTTTTTCTCCAATATCATAAGAGTTTTGTCTGCCCAGTTGAGACGATTCGATCTGCGCGAAGTCCAGAAAACTTCGTTGTCCACAACAGCAAGACTGACAGGAGAGGTGACGCCCGTTTGCACAAGCTGCCTATTTTGGCCTTCAATAAACAAACGTAAAAAGCAGTTAAATTCCAGGCGATAATGAATACCCTTTCTCTTACCATTGGCTGTAATGCTCTCAATGCGTCCAGTGCCTTCGTCAGCCCAGTAGAGTTGCGAGGTGGTTGGATCGTAAGCCAGAGAGATTTCCGGTCCGACCAAAGGACTCTCAATCACGTGGTTCCTCGAACCCAGTCCGTTCATTTGCACCTGATCAATATGAAACTCGTTGGTCGTTCGGAAGACTACGAACATGATCCTGAAATGATGAAACGAACTCGTTAACTCAGTTTCTCGTTGCGGCGAGCGTCAAATTTCATTACCCCTTTTCGGGAATCAGGACCAAGTCGTACGGCTTTCCTCTGAAGAAAAACTCGGTTTTCTCGCCGGTGGTCAAGCTATGCACGTCTATTTTGTTGCGGGAAGTGTTGCTTATGTACAGGTTGTTGCCAAAGTAATCGAAAGCGATTGACCGCACCATTCCGTCTACGATCGGAATTATGTGGGTCGACGTGCCATCGTGGATGTTGAAACGGAAAATTGACTTGTTCACTTCGTCCACTGCGATGATAGTATCTGAAGAAACCAATGAGATTCTTAGTAATTTAAATATAGTCATGGTAGATAATTAGGTTTTAGTTACCAGTAAGCGGATCGTAAGTCATATGACTGATATGGTCCATTGTTCCGCTTGATTTCATTTGCGGTTTTCCCAGCATCTCGTGATAGTAATCAATGATCGTTTTACCAGTGGAGATTGCAAGACGTTTTCGCTGTTTTAGATCTGCGAATAATATTTTCTTTGTGTAACTTAATATTGAAAGAAATGAAGTCGGTATTATTAAAACAGTAAAACAAGAAAATTTTGTTATTTGATACTTTAATTTCATCGAAATTACTAATTTTTTAAATTTAACAATTGAATCTTTTAACGTGATTTTATTAATGACTAGATATGTTTAAGCCAGTAAAAGTCTGTAATAAATACGTTTTGGAGTTTTGTGCTAAGTACCTGAACAAGTGCGCTTATCTACGTTTAGTTGCTTGTCTAGCGTGCAAGCGCAAGTGAAAGTCCTGTTGACTGATAAAAGGCACAATTGGGAACATGGCTTCGTAACACAAGGATTGGTGTACTAAAAATAAAAATTATTTTAAAAACGAAACTATAATAAATTCATTTCTTTTACTTTTATTTCGAAACTTAAATCTTACTCGTGCTTTCAGTGACGAATGGAATATATGAATTCCGTAGACCGTTTCATTCTTCTGAAACAGAGTAGTAAAGTTCTTCCCCGTAAATTTGTTGCAGGAATGAATGCTGTTCGAGCTCCAATCACTCCAGTAGAGCTTGTTTTCAAAAATAGCTATCGAGTACGGATGAATGGGAAGTTCTTGCAGAACCGTCTAAACACAAATTTCGTTTTTTAGACCTTGAGGAACAGACTCGCAAAGAGTCTTAATTCGCATACTAACCCTTCGATCGTTACCGTCGAGCTGAATGGACTCGATGACTTTTAATTTAGCGTCCACCCAGTAGAGACGCTTGGCTGGATAGTCGATGGTTAAGCCGTTCGGCCAGCCGATGTTGTTCTTGATGAAATAGGACAATTGAGAGCCGTCCATGTACGCCACTGATATATGGGCGTTTACCCCCCAGTCGCTCCAATACATTTTCCTACGTGATGATAACAAGTTTTGGTAAACCCGAATGCTGCTGTATAAATATAACTAAGTACAAGTAGTTTTACCCCTCCGACGGCAGGAGAGCGATTCCCCTCGGCTTCTCGGTGTTCTCTCTGACTATGACCGTGCAGAAGGTGCCTCCGTCGCTGCAGACTCCGATGTGCTTGTACATGCTGTCCGTGAAGTAAATGTTTCCCGCGACCCAGTCGACGGCGATGTCTTCCGGACATCCGAGACCTGATAGTCAATTGGTTATTTGTGAGAAGCATTCATTAGCGTCAATTTAATTGAGTTAACCAGATTATTAATTCGCCCTGATGCTGATTACTTCGAGTCTTACTACTTGCTTGCAATAAGCGAATGGCATCCTTTTTTATTTTGTTTTTTATTTAATTAGTTAATAAGTTAGATTATTTTGATTTAAAAAATATAATGTGACGGGTGTTTTTTATGGAAAAAAGATCAAATTTTTTTGATTAAATGTAATATAAATAAACAGTAAAACTATTTAAATTAATACTTTACAGACTGTTTTTTGTATTGACGGATAAGCAATATTAAGTTACTAAAAAGCTACAGTTTTATTACACAATGCTGATTAATGTTTGTTAAAATATAGAATTAATTGCGCATCATCGACGGATTATAAATTTCAACGTATATATAATCTTAATGAGTACGCAACCGAATCATATACAACATATTTTAAGTAATGTTTTAAAGATTTTAAACTACTTAAAGTAATAATAATTTAAAAGTTAAAAGAACACGTTTATTTCACAGATCTATTAATATTTATATAGCATGTAACATTCAATTTATATTTATGTAATATTCAATCTAATTTAGTAAAGCAATACACTTACAAATTTATACTTACAAACTGCTGTACCCCAAGAAATAGGAAATTTTATTTCAGTTGTATTAATATTAATTAATATTCTTATATACTATCAATAAAATTTCGTCGTTTCATTCAAAAGTATAAAATAATTTTTCCAAAATAACTTTCTACCGACGATTTCATTGAAGAGTTTCCGACAAAACTTCTCCGTGCATAAAAGTCGCCCAAGCCGGTCGAAAAAAGAAGCGCTCCGCAAATCTGCTTCCAATGGTTTTAAACAACCCAGGATCAAAGTGCCTCGAGATGATATATTACCTGCGCTGACGATGACTTCTCGATCAGTGCCGTCTTCGCGGCTGCGGTAGATGGCCTCGTCGCGGAGCTGGATGTCCGACCAGTAGATGTAAGTCGAATCCATCGACACCCCGACGACGTGCTGCAGGTCCTCGGCCACCGGGTAGTAAATCTCCGAGTCGAGAAAGTAGCCTCTTATCGAAGTCTTGGACGCGAAAATCATGAGCGCCTCGCCATCTGGAAACGCGAGAAATCGCTGATGCAAATTTAACGACGTCCCGACGCTGTTTCATTCCCCTTTCCTTGGCGGGCAAACAGTTTCTTGGGAGCTAGGCGATGTACTTTTAGGGGATTTTGTCGACGCGAGTTTGATTTTTTTTTGTCACGCGTTTGTGTTTGCTCGGGAGAATGAGTTTGATGCTGCGTGCAAATATGCGGAATGAGTAATTTATTGATAAGTGCAGTGGTAGTTTAATAAAAATGAAAACCGCTTTAGAGATTAGATTTGACTCGTAGAATGAGTGCAAGCTACGAGCTTTTCTTAACGATGTTTATTAAATCTATAGATAATTACATTTTTATGTTAGGATTTTTAGTTTCAATGTATGCGGTTTTTCTTAATTGCGAATAGATAAGAAATAATTAACAAAGAACTTCTTTCAGTTTTCAAGAGTGACATGAATTTATAATTCCAAAAATAGTTAAAGCGATTATGTACGAAATACGTGCATAAGTTTCATTCGTTAGAAACAATAATCACGCTATAATTAAGTGCAGCCTGCCGTAAACCTTTACAGAAGAAACAAATTTAATGAATCATTCGCATAATGTCCTAATTTCCTCTTTCAAAAGAGAGCAAAAAGAATAAACGAAAAGAAATGTAGTTACGCTCAGCCTTGCAGGTCCTTTCATCGGGAAGCAACTTGAAACCAGGCTCGCAGACGCAGTAGAACGAGCCCAGCGTATTGCGGCATATCTGCGAGCAAACTCCGTACTCCAAGCACTCGTCTACATCTGTTCGAAAAGAGCGCACTTGTAAGAAAACAATCCTGGCAACGTACCTGTATTCCAAATCCAGGCGGAAGTCGACAGTGCCGTCAGGAGGATGAGAAAAAGTGTTTTCGACATGATGCTTTGACTGTCTTACTCCGCGGAAGATCGGACGACGACTGAACGAAATCCGTCGTCTTTTTCTACAAGACTCTCTTTGTTTACAAGACGGCACTGAGACTTGCGCTTAGATCACTTGGTGGAGTGATAATGCTCCGTTTAATTAATCATATCTCTTAAAAAATTTTACAGATTTATTTAAAAATAGACCGTTGGGAGTAATGAAAAGCTTACTGACCGACGCAAGCTGTATCGTTCTTTAAAGTATATCCCACCGGACAGGAACACTTGGCACCTTTGGGAGTTGGCGAACACGTTGTTAAACAGGGATTATTCTGTCCTTTACAAACGGCTTTTGCTGCAAGAATCAAGATTATATTTTATCGTTTTCTGACTTATTAAAAAAGTTCCATTTAAACAATACCTTTTTCGCACTTTGCAGGATTCTCGTCGGAATCGTCGCCGCAGTCGTCCTGCCCGTTGCAAGCCAAGCTCAAAGAGATGCACCGATTATTCGTGCATAGATACCTGCCAATTGTGTTATTGCAGCTCTCGGGAGGTATAGGTACGTTGTCTGTAAGTGCACCGTTTAGTGGTCAATTTAATAACGTAAGTTACAATCTGTCGAAGGTGAATTATGCTTACCGCAATTCGCTTCGTCCGAATTATCGCCGCAATCGTTCGTGCCGTCGCAAACCCATTTTTTCGTGACGCAGAAGCCGTTTTTGCACTTGAAATCGTTGCACGTTTTCTGTATAACGAAATAGTTTAGTACTTGTTTTAGATTCGACGATCGCTTGTACTTACATTGAGATGACAGCCTTCGTATTCGTCACTGGCATCGAGACAGTCTCGTTTATTGTCGCAGAACTCGTCTAGTGGAATGCAGTGGGAATTATCCTTACATTGATACTCATCAGACTTACATTTCACCGGGGGTGGCTGAAATACGCGAGAACGTTTCCATTAAAGTTTCTTAAAACGCTAATAATAAGGGAAAACGATATTTTTGCTTTGATCCGAGTTAATTACCGGCCGAGGAAGGTGGCAATCTTCTTCATCGGAGTTATCCGCGCAATCGGTTTCTCCGTCGCAGACGAACAGCTGAGAGATGCATTTGACACCTTTTGCTACAGTGTCGTGTTTACATTGGAAGAAATGCGGCGACGGGCATTCTAAAGAAAAATTTACTATTCCCTTAATTTCTTTCGAAAGCATTAGGTGAGAGTTTATCTGAAGTTTCTATTATCAAAGGTCGGTTGTAACTCATAAATCGTATTGGTTCTTACCGTCTGTAGCCGAGCCAACATAGACCAACACGAACAAGAAGACCACCACGAGCGTTCCCTGCATGTTCTGAAACAAATCATTCGATCGCAAAATAAAATCTCCATCTCGAAGCCAGCGGACCGCTCGAACAAGAAACTACGGCGAGCCGGCATTTTCCGGCAAACTTTTTCCGTCCTTTCCGCGCGTGTATCGACGCTTCCGGCCACGAGATAGCCATGCGGCAAGCTGCGCAGATGGGGAAGCTGACGTCCGAGGCCCCGCGGAGGGTTAATGACTCCTGACATCCCGCGCGGCATCGTTTTAGCGAGGGAGTTCTATCCACTGACTGGTATGAGTCAAAATAGCGACTGCTTAGCTTGCGCTGGACTCGCGTTGTTTTAAAATAAATTTGGCAATGTCGCATTACTCTCTCTATGCATGTAGAAAATTATTTTACTCTAAATGATAACTGTTAAGTACATGTAATTTATTTTTGGTTCATTAAAATAATTTAATAAATAATAATTATTACCTGATCATTAATTATTATTCTACATAAAATAATTTTAAATATACTATGAATAACCTGATGATTTTAAATTTCGCGCTGTCGCAAACGTATTATCCTCAAATATTCGACGTTGCCAAAGCTTTTTAGTCTCTTGTGAAAAATGTATTTTAGTTCAACAAAAGAATTTGTTAGAAGATTCGTAAGTTTCAAATGCATTTTTAAAGCCACGTATATAATAATTGAGTATTCATTTAAAAAAAGGAAAAAAATTGAACATATCTGATTTTTTATTGCACCGTGTGATACCGGCAAAGCCACGCAAAGTGCAATTTCCGATAACAGCCCATTTTAAATTTGTCGTAACGAAAATATTTATATCTTTTCTTCCACGTTCCGTAGGCTCACAAAAATTTTACCAGAGGTTTATCATGACATTACCTCTCTACGTACCCAGTTTTATTGAATTTTAATCATTTTTAATCAGATGGATAGAACTCCCTTTAATGCCCGCAGACTCAACGCAATTTCATCATTAAGATCGGATGCTAGTCTTTTGTTTGTCAGTGGGCTTGGTTTTACAAGGTTTTTAAAGACAGACGTCGTGTGGACTGCGAGGCTGACCTGCTTTTGCTTTCGTTGCTTTCGCTCGCCACTACACGGATTGCGGTGGGAAGGGAGATTGCTTTGTGAATTGGACGAGAGCTTGCGAGAAAGCGCTGGTTTAGGGGACTCGTTATTTTCGTATTATCAATTTTTAAGGATTTTCGCTTAGCTGCCACTTATATTGGTTTACTGGTGAATTTCGACTCGAGTTCTTAGTTACTGCTCCAAGAATTATTTAACAGAGTTATTATGGATAATAAGGATACTTAAACACTTTGAAAAATTTGTTTTTAATGGTAACGTGTGACGACGCGGAAACTTGAACGACAAAATGCCGGGGAAGAAAAGTTTTATATCTTTAATAATCTTTTTATTGTCTCGTCAGAGTAATTGTCTTTTGGCCAATTGGATTTTAAGTGCTTCTTACAGGAATTCGTATCAATTGATGGACACAAAATCTAAAATTAGATTGGTCGAAAAGGGACTTGTCAAACCTTTACGTTACTTTCTACTATTGTCTAATGAAATGTAAACTGTTCATTCGTATTTCATATCTCTCATACAAAAAAACATTTCATCTTTTCTTATTGTTAAGTATTCTGAATTTAATTAACCATCATATATTTTACAGTTGAATTATTTATTTAAACAAAAAAGGCATAAGATTAACTTACATGTTCGACTAATAGGCAGCAAGAAAATTTTTTAAATCAAACACCGGACACTACGCGTAACTCAATAATGAGATGATGGGTTAAATTAGTTTTGGGGTGCGTTGAGGAGATTATTTTTTAACACTACAATTGTTTACAATTCACAACGAGTCTCCATTTAAGTAAGCTGTTTTATCGCGCATTAAAGTTTCTTCCTTTAGCATTACCGCGAAGAAATTAGGAGTAGAATTATAATTAAAACAATCGTAATCGTATACTATTTTCAAAGCTTTTTACGTATCTTAATTATCGCGCATATAAAGTTTCTTCCTCAAGTATTACCGCGAAGAAATTAGGAGTAGAATTACGATTTAAACAATCAATCTTCATACTATTCATAAATCTTTTCGCGCGTCCTGATTTAAAATCCGTTCGATTCTCTCTGGATTCAAAAATTCTCCGCGGCCAAAACTTCCTGCCTAATCTTTAGCCCACATCCTCCGTTCTCGTTCGCAAATTAGCGCGGATTCCGCGCTCCGGTATAACAACGAAGAAAAAAAGAAGCCAAAGTAAGACTCACGCCGAACTGCGTCCAATCACATAATTAAGGAGAAAAGCTCGCATCCGCCCGAAACTCGCGCTTCACCAAACTCGTTACTTCCGAAAGCAGGATGCGTATCAAAGTCCAGAAGCTTCGGCCAGCCGTCGTATATACCCAGAAACGCACGGCGTCGAGGAGAGAAGCCCGACTGCGTTAAAGCGAGTCGCCGCGCGAGCCGCCGCCGCCGCCGGCCGCAGCAGCATCACTCCCTCTCTCTCTCTCTCTCTCTCCCCTACGTATATCCCGGTAGATTAGTGTACACTAGGTAGATAAATATATGCACTTATACAATTTAAACCCGGGCCCTTTTAATGCCCGCACTCACGCACGACGCGCCGAGAGAAAGAGAGAAAGAACTGGCACACAATTGCGAGAGACTGAGAGAAAAAGGCTGCGGCGCGCGCGTTTTATTATTTACCGGTTTGAGGCCGACGGAGATCGCTTGCGGGGACGATTGCTCCAGGTGTCGATTGATTTGGCGACTTGGCGAGCCTTGTTTCTTACTTTAATCTCGGACGTCTGCCCGACAGCCGCGGGTTCGGCAGTTGGTTCGTTCGAGCGATGCGCTTTGATCGTTTTTCGAGGATGCTCGCTTAGATTCGGAGCCTGAATTTTTCCGTCAGCGGCGGAAGCTCGTTTCGGGCTATCGTTTGCAGTATTTACTTTGATATATGATGTGTCTAATTAAAATTAATTAGGGCTTCTTAAATTCGTTAAATTAATTTTGGGAATAAATTTTCGAATATTCAATTATGAGTAAAAGATTGATTTTAAATAAAAATTGCAATGTCTATATTGATTTATGTTGGGTGGGAATGATTATTATTACCGGTATTAAATACTACACCCTGATGTTAATATTAGAATATTATGTTTATTCGAGGAAAATTAAGCCTAAGTAATTGATTGTGTACAGAATCAGTACACACGAAGACACAATATTAATTCTACAATCTGGAGTTTACTATAACACGTAACATAATGAAGAGATTTCATTGAAAATTTGCGCCGACAATTAAATCATAACTGAAAATTTTTATTACAAACTAATCTTTATCAACCATTACTCAAATTACTTAATAATTACCGCACCGTATAGCCCTCGACTCTAAAGCTGTAATTAACTTACTAAAAATTCTACTGTAATTAAAATAAAAAAAAATCGACGCTCAACACTCACCCAAACGGTCCCAGCGACCACCAGCGGCTTCCACACGCCCGCTTCAGTCCAATGCGCGCGCGAAGGAGGTGAGTGACAGAGCGAGAGAGAGAGAGAGAGTGCGGGGCACAGGGTGCAGGTATACACAAAGATCGAAGAGTGTCGGCGCGTTCGGAGGATCGCCGGGGAGCCAAGTGCGCGGCCGGAGCTTTTCGCGCCTCGCCACGGGCCTACTGCTCTCTTTTCCCCCTTTCTCCGCTCTCACTCTCTCTCTCTCTCTCTCTCTCTCCTCTCTCCCCCGACGGGATGTTATTCGTGCGGCCTTGGTTTGTCGTCGTCGCCGTCTCGCGCGCTATCGCGGCCCATTGTTCGGCTTGTTTTGATAAGGCCGTGACTGTGTGTGTCGCCGGGAGCGAGGAGTCCTGCGAGTACTCGAACTCGTGTGTATACATATCCCAGCAGGGCGACGATTAGCGACGACGGCATGCAGGAATTCGTTGCAAGCGCCAAATTTTCCATAGATCGTAGGCTCGCGTTCGAGGGGTTTTTTTTTTTTAGTTTTCGGCTCCTCGTACAAGGGGTCAAAGTTTGTTAATTATTAAAGGGAGATTAAAGGACTTTTAAGATATGTTCGTTTGATGCCAGAATTTGTTTATTTCATGGAAAATATAGGGACTTTTTGTCAAAATTAAATTGGAAAAGCCGTTTTTTAAACTATGTAGCAAATATAAATTTATTCAAAGATTCTCCAATACATAAATGATAATCTATTTAAATTTGACTAATTAAAAAAAGTAGTTTGAAAGTCATGATCAATTTTGTCTATTTTTTAAAAATAAATCTTTTGCAGTTCACGTTGAATAATATTATATTAATTTTCTTCACTTTACGAAAAGAAATTTTCCTGTAAAAGGTCATAAATATTTTTTGTTAATGCAAATCTGCGCACAATGGACATTTAAATAATAAGACAAAATTAGTAATATTTATCACTACTGTGGTTCCAATTGCGCTATTTATCAAGTATGACTATACATCTCGTCAGGATGTATACAAATACTGTTGGATGTAAGTAAGTTATCAGAAATAGGACGGCATTCTGAAAGAAAAACCTTAATATTATTAGTAGGTGCTATACAATTTATTAAACTTTTAATTTGCGAAATTCAATGAAAGTACATATGGAAAATTAAGAAATTATAATAGGCTGGTTATAAATTGTTCTTTCTTTTTAGATATTCTACATTTTATATTCATGGTCAGATGTGATTATGTAAATTTTTAAATGAATCACGTTTATTGGCAACTGCATATAACTTTGTATATATATAACTGTATATAATCATTGATACAATTATAAATTTTTTTCTTAATCAATTATTTTTAATCGTTCGATTTTATTAATTACTTGTTTTATATTTTATTACGCCAAGAAGTTAATGAGTTAATCTAGAATTAATATGAAGTTAATCTAAAATAAATTAACTTTATATAATCTTTGTAATGGCATTTCTTTTGCAAATCTTGTTAAACACAACGACGCGGTATCCCCTAAATTTATTATACCTATACATATACCTGCTGTACTCGATAATCCTGACAAAACTACTTCCGAGCATTTAGTTTTTCTTCTGTTTAATTTCTTATTTGTGCTAATTTTGCGTACTATAATATAGGTATTCTACATTTTAATTGTTACCCTGCGAATATTACCAATTCTTAATGTTAGAAACATATCTTCCTATGGATAAGCTATATAAATCAACTCGTAATAATAAACCTCTTCTATATATGCATCATATATATGAAATTTTTACCTGCAATTGGCAAATCGTTATAGTACCTATTATTGATTAGTAAAAAGTTAAAAAACGAAGTTTGTATTTTGATTACTAATTTCTTCTATTAAAACACCACTATTATTATTCATTAAGATTAAACCACTTTAAGTCGTTTTTAATTTTTTAAATAACTAAACTTCGATTTTTAAGTCAATAACTAAATTTTGAAATAAAATTAAAAATTTATACTGCATATTCTTTTTAAGTGCTTTAAACTCGCGGAGAAACTATATTATCCAAATCTCAAACAATATATTCTTTGACGGCTAATATTTTCTTACGGTCTAGTAGATATTGCAATTTGATTGTACATTAACGCATACTATACTAGTTGCAAATTAGTCTTAATAAAAATGACGAAAAAGTCTATCTATATTTAAATTTAACCCTCCTAACAAGCAAGTTATTTCCATAACAACATAAAATAATTTCATAAAACAGTTCGCATTTTCAGTAACTATTTTCGAAAAAGTTAAAAACCGATGGCACGATCCAACGGAAATCTTGTCACCGCTTACGCTGACATTGGAATCCCCATGAGAAACATTGCACCTAGCTTAATTACTCATCGTTTAAAGTTGCTACGAGAGTTTTTTGACAGAGCGATCGGGTCGGCGCAGGCAGGCAGTTGCGAGAGAGCGACGAAAAACAAAAGACTGCGGAGCTTCGCATAAGAGACGTGCCAAGTACTTATAGAGTAGAAGACAACTTGACAGAATCGCGTCCAGCTTTGAGTTTCTTCTGAAATCTCTGCTGCCACTGCCACTTTGCCGATTTCTTGATCTACAAGGATTTTAAGATGCCGCGTTGCTTGTTGAAGTGCATGATGCGCTACACACATCAGGACAGGTCCGATGATGGTGAGTACTCTGGTCGTTTTTTAGGAAAATTTAGAAGGATCTGTGATCGATTTTGTAGTTATGGATGCGCTTAAGTAATGCAGAAGACTAAGTTTACTGTCTAAGAACAATTATTGTGAATTTTATGGCCGATGCTAAGCTTTTGCTTGCGTTGTTGTAGTGACCAATTCCGTGGTACTCTCGAGAGATGACGTGTTCTTTACAAAAGTATATGGGTCTTTTTTATGCTTTAGTTATTAGTTACTCTTCAGTTTCTGTGAGGGAAGAAAAAATTGCGTAGTTTATTTTCCTGCGTAAAAACTATTGCTTTTAAGTTGATGAATTTGATTTCAGAAGTAGAATCGCCTGTGCAGCAAATACCAGTGACCAAGGAGCCTAAAAAGAAGAAGAGAAGGTGCAAGGAGTCACAAGGAAAGCTAGACAACATTTGGTCCTGGTCACATCTGCCTATTGTCACTCGATATAATTTTCAAAAAAATGAAAACATGCTATGGAATCCAGATTCATCTGGCAATGTAGATTGCTTTATCAATAATAATAATAATCAGAAAAATGAAAATTCTTCTACCAGTGGTAGTGAAGATCAAACTGGCACCTACAATAACATTGCTAGTATTGAGCCTTCAGAAGTGCCTCGATTGCTAGAACTGAAGGAAAATCATCCTGTTCTTCAAAAAGAAAACATTCCAGAAGAAAATATACCAGCTCAGTTTTCACCTTTTCCAAAAAATATACAGCTACAAAATGTTGTTTCTATTATTTATTCACCCACTGATATGAAAGAAAATGAAGCTTTGAAGTCATGCGAAGAGGACAAAAGCTGTTCTGAAATTGAAGGTACTCCTAATCAAAAACGTAATAAGACAATGCATTTTTGTCCCTACTGTCACAAAAGCTTTGATCGTCCTTGGGTGCTGAAAGGACATTTACGTCTTCATACTGGTGAAAGACCATTTGGATGCCCAGTTTGTAACAAATCATTTGCTGATAGGTAAGCTAAATTTGAAATGAAAATATATTTAATTTACTAAATCTGTATTACGTGACTTACAGCAAACAATTTTTAATTTATAGATCTAACTTGAGAGCTCATCAGAGGACTAGAAATCACCATCAATGGCAATGGAGATGTGAAATTTGCTTAAAAGCTTTCTCTCAAAGACGTTATTTAGAGCGCCATTGTCCAGAGGCATGTCGCAAGTATAGAATATCACAGAAAAAAGATTGATAGAGCATCATGCAAGAACTCATTTTGTTTATATGTGTGATATCTTGTTTATACGTTGTTTTGATTTAAAAAACCTTTTTATCATATAATGATATAGTAATTGATTAAGAGTTTGTCATAATTTCAAATATAGAAATTTTGTAGTTTTATTTTTGTGCATAGTTGACTTGTATTATTGTTAGTAACTTAAAAAACATGTCTGTTTGTAAAAAATTGTTTATTATTCTAGTATTAATAACGTTTTTATAATTTTGATTATAATACAATTATAATAATAGATTTATTTTTGAATAATAGTTAATGACATTTACATATACAAATGCTCATGTTAAGAACATATATATAGTTTGTAAAAGATATTGTGCTAACAATTTTCGACTTGTTTGTGTAAATGAAGTAATAATAATTTATTTGCATATGAAAACATTTCTTGATTTAAAATTGCTATTCCTACGTTTACTATAAAATAACTATTCCATTACATTTAATTAATATTAGATTTTAGGAAAGTATTATAATATTTACAAATATTTAGTTTTTATTTAAATCTTTATTTTAAATTTAAATAATTTCGCGCCTATTTTTAAATAGTCCCTTTATTTAACAACTTATTTACATATAAAAAATTGTAGTCTTAATTTTTGTCTATTTTTGTGTAAAAATTTATCAGACACAATAAAATTAAAGATCCTAAACCTTAGTATAAAAATCGAAAGGTAAAATAATAAATTTATATTAATGCAGAATCATCATCATCATGATGGTAAAAACCGCGAAGAAAACAAAGACCGGACACCGGAGAAAACTACTTGGGAATAATCTGAAATTGGCAATCAATCGCTGCAGCCCACTGATTCTTTTGGCGAATCAAATGCTGGATTGCATGTTCGCCTTTATGGTACTTTATCATTGGTATAGTGATCGGGATAGTGACCGTCAAAGCTTATTTAAAATAACTTTTTAACCAATATTTACAACAAATTATTGGAAATACTAAACAGTATTTTCTCCTTCTGAAAACTATCATGTGATGGTTGAAGTTGCCTCCCCAAGAATAGTACATAGCTTCGAAATCATTTAAACTTTCTACGAATTTTGACCGCAAACAAACCGTCGCATTTTTTACTACATCAACGCATGCGCCGAGCTCCTAAGTATGATGTGTACAGATATTTCGTGCAGAGACTCAACGCATTCTATACCTATGATCGCAATAAACCGTGCAAGAGTAAGACAGACCTAAAGAGAATAGACTATATACATATAATTCACGGTGTGTCCGAAAGCATAGTAGCAGCATACAACAACTCGAGAGATCAACAATTCCCGCATTCGATGCAGCGCGTTGTTTGCTTCGAGGTAGGATACGCATTTTCTCATTCGTTAAATAGAGCACATTTAAAATTCGTAATAAAGGACGAGGAAAAACAGCATCGCTAATAAAAGACGGAAAAGAGTCGCTCATAGCGGACAGACGAAGATAGAGCCACCGCCGCGCCGCATCTTCCGGGAAAGAAGAGGGACGAACACGAGCAGACATCGGCCTGTAAATAAACAATAAAGTTACACGTAAGCTCTAGTCTTGCCCCTGGAAGCCAAAGGACGTCCTAATTTTCCTCAGGGAAAGTTTTCCCGAATTTTCGAAAAGGAAAGAGAAAGACAGAGGGAAGCACACAAGAGAAGACGCCTTTAGGGAAGGAGAGAGCCGTGCGCGGGGAGGGGGAAGAGAGAGACAGAGGATAGAGGGAGCGAGGCTTGACATTGGGAGGCCATAGCCATTTTGCCGTGGTCGCTCTTACGAATCGCCCATAGCAGCAGTAGCAGTCAACGAGTCGCCGAGCTGAAAGCGCCTACAACGCATCCACGCATCATTGCTCCTCCGGACAACTTGGCCGAAGCATTTCTACGCCAGAAATATCGAAGTAAGATATACAAATCAAAATTGCTTTTCCAGCGAGTTATGATTCTATACGTTGCTGGTACGTGTACACACATCGGGTCTTTTATTTCTCCCCATTGATAAGCCCCTTCTGCAATCGCGAGGACGCGCTTCGTTGCAGAGCGGGCTTAAGAAAAACGCCATCCTTATCGTGCGTTCTCGTTCTTATTTCGTTTGGCTTTTTTTCACTTTTTTTTTTTACGCAAGTAAGCAGGTACGTGTGTACGCGGCCGTGTCGGTGTGCGTGGTTTTCTTCTCCCGACGTCGGCGATTGACCGTTATTTCGGTGTTGGCCGTTTCGAAAGGGGCCCATCTCCCTCTCTTTTATCTGCTCTCTGCGTCGCGTGATTTTGCACCGCGGCAACATAATACTGGTATGCGACTGGTTTCTTCCGAGTTCTTTAGCTGTAATTTAGCTTCAACTTGTGTCCTGCTTTTCGAGATCGCAGGTGTGGAAGAGAGAGAGCATCTAAGCGATATGGCCAACATACGGCGAGCAATTTTTCTCGCGGGGGGAAAGCTCGGAGCTCGAAGCAGTTGTGTAAGAGAGAAAAGTCTGTGGTTGAGGGTTTCGGCGAGGCTGCATGATGAAACCGTCGCGCGTTTTACCATCGGCGTATGTGTGAGAGTGCTTAGCGCGAATGATGCTGACTTTTATTGCGTTTCTCTTTGAAGAAGGTTCATTTTGCAGAATTTTCTGACTTTATCTTCCTTTGTTTTATCCGGTACATATGCATTCGGATGGAATCGAACGCTTCATTCGTTATTTGAGCATTTGAACTTTTATCTGGAGAACAATTTTTTTTTCTGATTGAAAACATATGGATCAGAATTTTGGTTACTTAAATTGTGCATATTAAAATATTTTCAAATACTTATATTTTTGCAGTAAAGTATAAATTAAATAAATATTTGATTGTTCTGAATTTTTTATCAACCAAGAATCTTTACTACAATCTTTACTTCAATCTTTTTACCTTTAGTTCAGTAAATCTATTTCTTTACATTGATTACAATTTAAAAGAATTATAAATTTAATGAAAGTCTTAGTTGTTGCTGAACTGAAAATATCTAAATTTTAATACTGTAATAGGATTGAATATTATTTGCTTGATCAGAAATTCAATTTAGGTGTATAAACTCATGTTTACATTATCAACGTAAACATAAAAACTGTTCGATTATACAAATTCAAAGTCACTCAGGACATTCTTATTGTGCTTAGTTTCTCTGAGGTTCTTCAACTCTGTAATTGAATTAAATGTGAATTTTGTTTTTCATTTGAAAGCAAATTTAGAATTTGTTCTTATTTAATAAAAAAATTTTTTAAATTTTTTATTTGCATAAAAATTATATTAAAATACCGATTAGTTTTCTTTTTCAGAAAATAAAGACCCTGTATCTGCTTGAAGATGATGACCGAATCACATATAAACTCCAATCACGTGTTAAACTCTGGTCTAAGTACGAAGTCAGATATAGAGAAAATGGATGATGTTGGCTGGAAAGCTAAACTCAACATCCCACCAAAGGATAAACGTATCAAGACAAGTGTAAGCATTCTAAATAAATAAGCATTTAAAATTAATCTAAATTAATAATTTCTAAAGTATTAATTTTGTACTTTTTCAAATTTTTTATTGTACATTGGGAAATTTTTTTAATTAACAAAAATTTTAAGTTATTAATTTTGAAAACAAAAGTTGAATAAATAATTCTATTCTATATATCGACTGTTTTTATTAATGCTTATTATTATTTGAATTACAGGATGTCACAGATACGAGAGGCAATGAATTCGAGGAGTTCTGTCTTAAACGAGAACTCCTCATGGGAATCTTTGAAAAAGGTTGGGAGAAGCCCTCACCTATTCAGGAGGCCAGTATTCCAATTGCTCTTTCAGGAAAAGACATATTAGCTCGTGCCAAGAACGGAACAGGCAAAACTGGAGCATACTCAATTCCTGTCCTAGAACAGGTTTGTGCAAATTTTGTTCACAAATAATACTTAACTTACAAAAGCAATTTTAGAATCAAAATTTATATGAATTTTTTTCAACTTTATAGGTCGACGCGAGCAAAGAGGTTATTCAAGCGTTGATCATTGTGCCTACTCGAGAGTTGGCACTGCAGACGTCACAAATTCTGATTGAACTAGCAAGACACATGTTTATAAAAGTAATGGTTACCACTGGTGGTACTAACTTGCGCGATGATATCATGAGGATTTACCAGAAAGGTACAGAAATTTTTTATAAAATTATGCAGATTTGAATTTTATAACTTTACAATTGAAGTATTAATTTAAATCTTTAATTTTTTAGTACAAGTTATCATAGCAACGCCAGGAAGAATTCTTGATC
This sequence comes from Ormyrus pomaceus, assembly GCA_900474385.1. Taxonomy (NCBI): domain Eukaryota; kingdom Metazoa; phylum Arthropoda; class Insecta; order Hymenoptera; family Ormyridae; genus Ormyrus; species Ormyrus pomaceus. The sequence continues at coordinate 7,574 of UCOM01002013.1, read as the reverse complement.
TCATGGACAAAAATGTTGCTAATATGGATCACTGCAAAATTTTGGTTTTAGATGAAGCTGATAAACTTCTTTCACAAGATTTCAAAGGAATGTTGGATCATGTGATATCCAGGTATGAATAGTTATTTAAATAACAGTACTACTAGTTTTATTTATTTGACGTTATATATTTTAATTATAATTGCTTTTTTCAAATTTAAAGATTACCGCAAGAACGTCAAATACTGCTGTATTCAGCAACTTTCCCATTGACGGTAAAGCAATTTATGGAGAAACACTTGAGAGATCCTTATGAAATAAACTTGATGGAAGAGCTAACATTGAAAGGAGTAACACAATATTACGCTTTTGTGCAAGAACGTCAAAAGGTCCACTGCCTTAACACGCTGTTTTCAAAGGTAACTTTTTAGTACAAGTTTTTATACACATAAAATGTTTTAAAAATTAATTTAATAAACATGTTTAAATTTTATTTTAGTTACAAATCAATCAGAGCATAATATTTTGCAATACAACGCAGCGCGTTGAATTATTGGCAAAGAAAATTACAGATTTGGGATACTGTTGCTATTATATTCACGCCAAAATGGCGCAGGCACACAGAAATCGCGTGTTCCATGACTTCCGAAATGGACTTTGCAGAAATCTGGTAAATATATATTATTGTGTTCACTTTTATTTTTGGCCATATTTTAATTATGGTAGTTGGTTTGGATCTTTAAAAATTAAACAAAAATTTAAAGATAAATTTATTATTTAAGAAAAATTTCTAACACCTAGTTTGAAAATTTTAAACTATTAATTTATAAATGTTATCTTTTACAAATTAGTTGCAAGCTGTAAGCATATTTGATAAATTTAAAATTGCAGAATTTTAACTTGATACATTTTTACAGGTTTGCAGTGATCTATTTACGCGTGGTATCGATGTTCAGGCCGTGAACGTGGTGATCAATTTCGATTTTCCTAAGATGGCAGAAACCTATCTACATCGCATTGGTCGTTCAGGAAGGTTCGGCCATTTAGGTATTGCAATTAATCTAATCACGTATGAGGATCGTTTCAATCTACATCGTATTGAACAAGAGCTTGGTACTGAGATCAAGCCAATCCCGAAGGTGATAGATCCGAATCTGTACGTGGCGCGACCAGACGACAATAATAGCTTGGAGGAGAGCAACGTGTCTAAGTAGTTCCAAAACACGGTCACTATTGAGGTTCATAATCGCTCAAAGCATATGTAAAGTGTACCAGGTGATTGTGACTGAACAAACTAAGGGGACACATAATGCTCCCTGAACTTTTTCAAAAAGTGAGAAAAAACATTTCGTGTTACTTAAGTCTGAGGGACAGTTAAACAAGGGTAAAACTGTGTTTTTGGAGTGTGGAAAGAAGAAAACTTAAAAACAATGTTCATCAGTGCTACAAAATAAAAACTGTTTGAATAGGCAATTTGCGTAGAAAAAGGAAATGCAAAATCATGGAGAACAATTATAGTCGTAATAAGCAAAGAAAAAAGTTACATGTAAATAAGGTATTACTGAGCATGAAAATAATCATTCGCTTTGCACTTGGTAAACTCAGTGATTCAAGTGATTAGAGTGCCAGTGCGAGTCATTCTTTGTATATAAATACATTTAAATGTAAATATACTAATGTAGTGCAAAGTCAAACCACTGTCCAGTAAAATAATGTCGTACTGGTATGCGAAAGTAGAGGAAAAAATATAAAAGAAAAAACATCGATTGCTACATTATGATTATGAGTGTAAATATAATGTGTTGGAATAATAACTCAAGCCATTTTTAACATCGATTTTTTATACATTCGCACATAGCTTTGATCTTTAAGTTTGTTATATGCGAAATATTAAGATAACGCGCGAAAGTGAGAAATCAAAGATCAATTGTCAATAATTAATGTCAATCCACGCATATTATACTATACGTTATGCTAGCGTTAAAAAAATTCTAAGTTATTCATAGAGAGAAAATTTAGCCGTACGATAGTCACCGAATGACCGTGGCTTGACTTTGCCCGCTTTAATACTGTCAACGCAACTCTGAAATTCAATCCATTTTCAATCTTCTGCAAAAGAAAACAGAATGCTAATTGCTAAAAGAAAGATGAAAGTTTATTTTCTTGGAACACCAATATTTTTTTCTCTTTTTTTTTATTTGGATATACTCTACGTTTGGATTTTTACGGTACTGTGATTGAGCGTCAGAGGTTGTAAAATTGACTAGTTTTATACAATTATTTTTATAAAATAAAATGGCTGGTGGATATAATCTTTTTTCCGTCGTCAAAGGCATCGTGAGGCTATATGTTCGCTGACATATGCATTGTATTTATATATATATATAATATATTTGTTCCATCGCGACGTACTTTTTATTAGTAAAAAAGAGAGAGTAGCGAAGGAACTCTCGTCCACGTTGCTATAAGAAAGTACATATGTATATTCACGTTAATATGAAACGTTGAAAAGGGTAGGGTTGTGAAAGAAGAAATTCAAAAAAAAAAAACGTTAACATTACAAATTTATTTTGCGAGAATTTGATGAAGTACTGTGTCGTAAATTATAAAAATTATTGTTTCGACAATAAATCTTAACAATGTTGAAAATCATCGAGTACTATTGCAAAATGCAAAGAAGTAATGAATAATTGCACCGATACTACAAAATATGTACTCAATCGAATTGCTGCAAAATAAATTTGTAAAATTGGTGCGTTTTTTCTGTTTTAAATTAAAAAGCATACATTCGGGTTAAAGACCATAGAGCCTCTCGATTTTTGCATTCTTACAAAACAAAAAAATCATAAGACCACTTTTTGCGCATCTTATAAAGAATTGTGTGAACGAACCAATATTGTAATCTTTAAGATTTTACAAAAGTACACACGTAAAGCGGTGAAAATTTTTGAAAGACTATCATAACGAAACCACAGCGCCACCAGCCAAAATGACCTAGATTTACGTGAGAGAAAGAAAGAGAGATAGAGGGAGGCAAAAGATCTTTGAGATTAATATCCTATAACCAATTTCTCTTTTTCTTTTTTCTTTTTTTTTCTTCGTTTCACAACGAAAGACGATTTTTCGCTTTTGACGTGAAATTTTTTCCTATTATTGAGTGGATGAGCGTGGCAGAAGAACGGTTTAAAATGCCTTTACGATTGTAATGTGATTAGCGAATGCGAAAATTCTCAATTACATGGAAAAAATAAAAGATTTAGATTATAAACGAACAGGTAATAGGGATGGCAGACGGGAAAACAGAAATTAATAAAAGGAAATCGAGGAATTGAGACTTTTAAACGTGTGATATAAATATTCGATGTACAGAGAATATGGGTTGAGATAAAAAACGTAAATTTTTGAATGATAAAGTATATAAATGCACAAAGACAAGAGAACACAATAATAGAAAAAAAACCGAGGCTATCAAGTAATTCCATGTTGTGTTTCTCGAAGTCCTATACATTTGCAAAACGAGAAATGAAAAGTTGCAGTGGAGGCAAATGTTTCTTGTTTTTGTTTTTTTTTTATTTTTTTTTTATTTTTTTCATTGTTTTGATTTGCAAAACAATTTGATCAATTTTCTTGTAAATATATTATTAAATGATTAAATGATAATGATAATTATATTCACACGTACACACAAAATACACATTAGGCTGGCTCGAATGTCGGGCGACGTCGAAGCAAAGACTGTATAAATATATATAAATATATACGATTATAAGACTAAACGCATTGTAAACCGTTCGTTGATACGCGCCATCTTCTCTGTGAGACTTCTCGTCGAGTTTCTGTTTAGTGAGATGATTTTCGAGTGATTGGAATTTCGATAAAACAAATGTACCGAGCGAAGGAGTTGCGAATAAACTAAAAGCATGTTGATATGGTTACTGATAAAGAGTGCTGTGAGTCAAAAACGCAAGTCAGTATGTGCATTTATTTGAGAGTTACTGTTCCGCAATAGTATTATCGAAATTTTGATTAATCGTAATTTTTAAATATTACAACTACCACTCAGAAATCTCGATAATTCTGTAACTATCTAATTGACTATCGTCTTTCGCTCAGTAGCGCGCGTCCAAACGATACGTAAAATTCTTTTTCGATAAAAGAATTAAAAAAAAAAAAAGTGAAGTTCGTGCATGGGCGAAAGACCGAGCGGTCTACTTGGGAAGTTCTCTAGCGCGTGCTAATGCGAAATTCCTAAGAATCCGCAGCGATAAAAAGCGGCGGCGTATGTATGAACCAGAGTAATCGCCAATTACGATTCAATTCCATGCATACAAAGAGAGCGAGAATGACGATTATCGCCGCCCTGTGTATTGTTACCTTTTGCGAAAGGGGCAAAGGAAACTTTGCAAACTATGTTTGGGCTGAACGAACGTTTTACGAGAGTGCATTAGCGACAGAGCGTGGCTGAGTGTGTGATTTAAAAAAGCGGCTTAATATGGAATGAAAGAGTGATTTTGTATACGCGATGTGTGACGTCCGAGAAAAACTACTCCTTATCTTTAGGTTACTTTTTCTTACAAGGTAGCATTGAATTGAATTCCATATTACCCAGTTTTTTTTCTTTAATTTCGAGTACCAGCTATTTTTAGTCCCATTCTCCCCAACCTTTTTCCTAACTTCTATCCCCACCGAATTTGTTGGCGTCTCGTAGTTTGTGAATTTTTCGTTCTTTTTTCTCGACAAAATGAAGATTATGTGATATCGCTACCGATTTAAACGGCGATACCCTCGTTTAAAGAGTAGAAGCGGATATACGAGAAAAAAAAATTACAAAAACTGTTGAACACATTTAGGCATAGCGCGGATAGTAAGAAGCAAGATGTCGCTCATGAAAATCTGAAGAGATTAGCCAAAGTTCCATAGACTAGACTATGCGCAATGGTTTATCATTTTTGCGATATTTTATACAGAATTTTTAGAGATCTTAACCGGAAACACACTATAAAAATCGCTCGATGTATAGTTTGTCTTCTTTGTATCCGTGCTAAAGGCGATCGGCAACAGTTTCGTGAGTGCATTGTTAAGCACAATGCGGTGCAAAGCGCATCTCGAAGAACGAGATATATTATGAATTCTATCGTAGCAGCTCTTTTTGCTTGTCGCAAAGTCTCCGTGAGAGACTCTGAATTATTTACACACGAATGATGGCCGAGAGCTGCGCCGATCGAATTCAAGTCCTCTTCTTGAGTTTGGTGATTTCCGAGAGAATTATCCTGATATTTGACGTCATACGTCAATTATTGGAATAAAAGCAAAAATTTAGAAGTTTGTGTAATAATCGAGATTTGGTAAATTTCTGGTGAAGCGATTATTATGTAATGTCGGTTTAACATCGGCGTTGTATGTGGGGCCTTGTGCAACATCCGAGGAGGTTCTAAGAAAATAAGCAAAAAATATGTAGTTTAATTGTGCACGTCGTACGAGTGTGAAAATGTTTCTTTTCGTACGCATAAAAGAGTAAAACTTAAATACATATCTGATAATTCAACTTGAGAAACAGCAAAAATATTTAAAAAATTTGAGTTTATTGCACTTGCAAAACTAATAATGATGTGTGAGTATTTGAGATTTACTTTTTTGTGTTATTTTACTTCAAATTCAACGGAAACGTTTCAAGCGCATATTGAAAGTGTCTGGCAATATTCATTGAAATCGAATAATGCATTTATTGAAATGATTCAAAATCTAACTTTATAGAGTGACATTTTCAATGTGAACTTTAAATGTTTTACGTATTGCGAGATAAAGAAAAAAAAAATTAAAAAACCTTCAAAAAAATTGAAAAAAATTGTCAGTCAAAGATTTAATGAAATTGTAATTGTTTTTTTCAAAATTTAGAGTCATACTGCCGGCAGTCCAAAAACATTTCAGTTTTACTTATCTAAAAAACGAAAAAGTTTAATTCTGCGATTGCACAAAAAAATCATCACGAAAAAGCGAGAATATAACATTTGTGTATGGTTTTTTTCGACAACACAATTTAGAAACATTGTATCTTTTGAAGTATCGACGAATTAATCGAGAGAACGAGTACGAAGAAAAAGTTTCGCTACAATAACATTTGGTAAAAATTGTAAAAAAAAAAAAAAATTGAAATGAAACAAAATTCTTTGCGAATCAAGAAGTAACGTCCGTACGAACTTGATTAAATTGTGACGAACCGCGATTCCTGTGCAATTAATATGAATTTCTCAAGCGTCGTAACGGTTTTGGAGAATGCTTAAAAAAAAAAAAAAAAAAAAAAAAAAAAATGAAAAAGCAAGTAAATTTAAAGGAAGTTACACGACACGTGTAAAAATTTGTAAAAGAATTCATAAGAAAAGCCTACGTCTCTATGTAAAATATTTGATTTTAAAACTATGAAGCGCGTCCAGTAAAGTAATAAGAACATTTTACAGTTCTTATTTTGATTGTAAAATTGAATTTTCAATTGACACAATGGAAGTAATAGCAACAATAATCTGAAATGATTTTTCAAAATTATTGATAAAACGAACATTGTAAAAATTTTAGGACACAATTCGATGTTTTTGACCTTTATTGTATAAGATGATTTTCGAAATTGTACAGGCGAACTCAGATGCTATTACGTTGTTAAAAACAGTAAATGAATGTTCGACAAGAAAAAGTGAAAGAATTTAACGAGGAAAGTACTTTTTTTAAATTTGTGCCGCAGAATTAAATTGTCTGAGTTCGTCTAAAACTTAACGCATGTGGAAATTTTAAATTTTTTGTCAAAAATTGGAGACAGAGATAGAAAGGCTTTAAATTCTTCAATAAAAAAAAAACAATCAAGAACACTACACTGTATTTTCTTCATTACCTTCATATTCTTGAACTTCTCGTATACGAGAAAGATTTATTGTCTAATTTATCAATCATTTTCGTTTAAATTTTTCATTGACCTATAAAATTTACATTCATCAATGTTTATTAGAAAACCAGTATTTTCTGGCGAAGCAAGATGCTTTGTACTTGACGTCTTTTATACAAAAAGTTAGTTACTTTCAACAACAACAAAATAATAATTTTTGTAAAACATTTCTTCTAAATAATCATGAATTTCTATTGTACAATTTCTACGTAATTAATTTAATTCTTTGAAAGATATTGCTTCATTATTTTTTACTATTATCAATTGGTATTATTTTCTCCGTTATTTAACAAAACAAATTTTTTTTTTCTAAACTTTCTACTTTTTTATAGTTTACCTAATTTATCATTTTAGTATTAATAAGTACAAATATTCTAACGCAACATTAATTTTTTAATGTATTTTATTTAAACAGAGACATTAGAAATTAGATTAATAATTTTTAACTAATAATTACAAGAGTGTTTTGATGAAATGCATGATAACTTTTGTAGAGTTTAATTTTATTGATAAAGTATTTTCATTCAAATTACAACTAAAACATACTTTTCAAAAGACTAATTTTTATCTAAAAAAAAAAAAAAAAAAAAAAAGCAAAAAGATATTTTCGAAAATTAAAAAAAAATGAAGATTAACAAATTACAGTGATTTCTCATCTATACTT
>UCOM01002012.1:0-31863 GCA_900474385.1 Ormyrus pomaceus | reverse complement strand
AATTTTACTTTTGCCCCGCTAAATTTACTTTTGCCCCGCTAATTTTACTTTTGCCCCGCTAAACTAGTTTTCGGGAAAAATATGCTACTTTCGCCCCGCTTATCAGGGACAAAAAGTGGGTTTTTCCGTCGGGTGTGGAATAGAATAGAATAAAATAGAAATCGTTCTATTCAACACTAAACAACATCTCATAACGCACGGAATCACCCTCATCGCCGAAATTCAATCCTCCAAAGGCAGCGCCATCCCTCACAACCCCCGCAATTCACGCTCTTGTCTCGAAATCCGCTGAAATTAAAAAAAAAAATACACATCCAGATTTCTATGCGTCAATAGCTCGTTCGGCGCACGCCATAGCTCGAGGCGGCGACGCTGGCGCCGGGAAATTTGTGTATTACCCATTGCGCACGTACAGAAACACAGCGGCGGCTCACGAGGGGTCGTTTAATGGAAATCGAAAATCGTCGATACGTCTGGCGCACGGGTTACCTCCTCCGTCGATTTATTCCTGCGAGCACTTCGCAGGCGCGAAAAGGCCAGTCGGCTCTCTCTCTTTCTCTCTCTGCGCGGAAAAAAGCCGCCTGGCTGCGAGAATGTAAAATCAAACCGTCGAGGAGACGGAAAATCCGGTGTACTAGAAGAGGGACTTGAACCTGCGATACGGGGGAAGTCGCTTATAGCTCGGGCGTGAAAGTGAATATATAATGAGAGCCGAATATAAAACGCACAGCAGGTGAATACGTAAAATGTGGAATAAACACGCGTCGGCGCCTCTCGCCTATGTATTCATCGAATATACGTATGCGCATAAGGTGAGTTCCCGCGGTTATTTGTGGGAACGAAGGTGTGTATACGTAATATGCATGGCGGGCACTGTTCGCCGTTTCCGAAAGAATAATGACTTTTGCGAGGCTTATCGATAATGCGGTGGATAAAATGTGTGCTTTTTTTTAAATGCTAGATATCTGACGTCATGTATGTAGTATATGTAGTTCATCCCTTTTATAAGGATATGGTTCACCCAGAGGAAGTTCATTTTTTTTGTGCAAATAATTTATCGAATGAGATCTTTTGAATCAACGAAAGGAATATGCTTAAACATTTTCCTGAGGTTGAGTGCTTTTTTAATTAAACGAGAAAACTTTTTTTTAATTTGTTGCAATTCTCAAAACTGGAAAATCATAAAATTGAATAAATGAGCTCTAAAAAGCTTTGATGAAGCGAAATTACTCATTAACAATACGTGGAAAAAACTTTCAATTTATATTAAAAAAGGGCTTAATATTAAGAGCGATTCTCAGTGCTTAATAATTTTTCCTAGAATATTGAAAATTGTCCCTTTGCTTTAAATTTCACTCTAACTAAAGCGCATAATTTTTCCTCGAAAATAAAGGCAATCCAGCTCCCCTCGAGACCATCGTTATTTCGCATCTATGCCCAAACGAAACATTTAAAATATGTAAATTCGAAATTGAAATAGCCCGAATGTAGATAGCCAGCGCGTGAAAACCGTCGCGCTTTATGCTGTCGAAGTGGGACGCGCCAACTGTCAGTCTTATAAAGTCCTGGGCGAGATTTTGCATTAATCAAAATCAGTGATTTAGCGGTGCATACACAAATCGAGATGTCCACATATTTCCCGTACATTTATCATAAACTTTCATAGCGGATAGACGTAAAACGTCAATCGATCGCGGCACTGAATGCACCGGCCGATCGTTATCGATGAATCTGACAGTATTGTTACTATTTTCGATTGTCCAATAATTTTATATTGCGCAAAATGCATTGTTCGTCGGGAGTGCCAAGCTGCGTGATGACTTTGTGTAAAATTAACGAGTTTCATTACTCTCTATAATAGAAGGGGGAGATTTCGGCGGACTAATTTATGGCGCTTTATTTTTAAAATGTAAATTTGTAGAGGCTTTCTATATCGAAGTTTCGATAAACAATATACATTGAATTGAATTAAATAAAAAACCGAGGTAATAATTATACAAACATTGAAAACTTGGAATATTAATTAAATTATATAGAAGTCTTTTATTTACGATTTTCCAATAAAAGTCAAATTACCGAATAAAGTATATTTTTAAAGTTGTTAAAATAATCGCTATATACCTCGGTACTTAATATTATTTTTCGTAATAAACCTGCGACAGATTATTTCAAAACAACAAAACAAAGGCATAGTTGATTGTATCTCTTGCGTAAATTTTAAGAGACATTTCAGTTATTTTAAATCAATTCAAATAAATGATCTCTAGCTACTTATTAGTCAGTTTAAATAACGAAAACGAAAATGAAAAATTAAGACGTTCCTTTAATTAAAGTCTATGGTATTCAAAGAAAGCACAACACATACCATTTCCCTCCATCACATCCGTCGCTTTTCTCCTCCAGCCCAAAAGTGCAACGCGCAGATCTACATGTAAATATGTCAGACTGCGTGTGTCGCCCGCACGTGTGCAATACGTGAGCTTTCGAATGGCCCGCCGTGGAAAATTCTGTTTCGCGCTGGTATAAATATAAGACCATAGGAAAAAGAAGTGTCCACCTGCGGGAGGGTTGAAAAAAAAGACGCGCCGACGCTGAAGTAACGAGACAGGAGAACGAGAAAGAATGCACGTACGAACGGCAAAGGCGAAATTTCGGCAAATTTTATTTTGGCAAAGTCCGCCGGGCACCTTGACAGACGGCCTTTTCGTGCGTGCATTTTTAATGAGGCCTTTGTTAACGCTCAACGTCAAAGGATAGTCGGCTTCAAAAGTTTCGAATTCAAGGGGAGAGGCCGTAAGTAAGGGGTGTTTTTAAATATTAGAGAAGTAAATTATGAAGAAGAATCGTGATGGTAGGGGATATCCTTTGATGGTAAATTGAAAACTCCTAAACTAATATTCGGGTCTAGTTTAATTTATGGTGGAAAGTAAGAATGTCATATTATTTTAAATTAGATTTATTATAAAAGAACAATTTCTTTAAATTATTTGTTCATGTTGAATAAAAAATACCGAAAATTCGACTATTAAAGTTTTATTTATAAATTTGCTCTTAAATTTTACTCTTCTACTAAAATTAGCAAATTTTACCACTAAAAACAGCTTTGCAAACTACTGTTATACTACAATTATACGGTTGGCAAAATTTTGGTATGTTTGCTTTCAGTCATGTTGTGTCTACGATTTTAAGCATAAAATGTGCAAATATCAGAATAGAATGTCAATATGTTACACATGTTTAACTAAAAAGTTTATTTTCAGTGAAACTCGTTCTCGAAAGATAAATAAATTGAATAACTTATATTAACTGTCCAAAAAATTATGTACACCTCGAAAAAAGTCCTTTATTACCAAATGTTATTCCACTTAAAAAAAAAAAAAAGAGAACGCAATTGTAAAAAATTATTTTCCCGCGTCGACGACACAGACGTTATTGGATCCGAGGCGCATAACTCGCAGCGACGTTTATTTTACACCCCAGGAAATTCGTTTGAAAAAAAATCGCCGGAGCTCTCTCGTATATACACTGCGGGCGTGAGATTTTTTCGTCGGAGCCAGCGATGATGAAATAACACGGATGAAGAAGGCGGGGGGGAGGGTGCAAATCAAGCTTCTGCAAAATGCCAATAGCGCGCCCCGGGAAAAATGCCTTTTAATATGCCATTGTTACACGGCCGGCTGGAGAAGCGAGATTGGAAAAAAAATTTCATTTAGGAGCTTTATTAAGCCACCTGCGTTATCGCCATCCCTGACCCCCTCCCGCGAACGCTATCTCATCGTGATATCATCCGCGATTAACTTCCGCACATTCGGGAGAGGCGGCCGGTGAATGAAAGTCTTTCTCATTGTTTCTTGTTAAAAAGTATTTCGATAATAATAATTGAGGAACGCGTGTAATAAGTTTTAAAATATTTAAAGTAACCAATTTGCATTCTGAAAATGTGAATATCCGTCTAATAAAAAAGTCCTCTTTTAAAAATTAATCCATTGGCGCACACAAAAAAACCAGCCAACATTTCCGCCTGAAAGCGTCGGCGGAAGCAATTCAGAGGACGGCGGTAACATTCACACCGATAAGTCTAATATACAAAAGCGGAAGGGGGCCAGCGCCGGAGCAAAGATAAAAGAAGGGGCAGATTCCCCGGCGCAAAAGGATGAAACGCTAATGCCTGATACTAAACGCTCGAAATCAACAAGAACGATTCTTTGGGCCTCGTTGAATGCACGCAGGCAGAGAGAGAGAGAGATCCCACGGCAGTTTGCATAAAATGCAAATAATGAGGATGTTTTTCCACGCAACTGCGCCTCTCTCCCCACCTATTCAGCTTATTTTGCACAAAGCGTAAACACGCCTGTATATACAACTACCTGCCGCTTCCTCCTTCCCCTCCCGCCGCTTTGAGAGTCTTCCGCTCCCGGCGAGTGAAAAAGTCGGCTGCGGCTCTCTGCCAGACCCGATTACAATTAACACGGGCACGCGTCATTCACACTAGTCGGGCCTGAAAATTTCGTTCCTTCGAGTGGGCGGAGGATTGAAAAAAAACAGCGTCGGCGAGGCTGATTCTTCGGGAAAGTTTCGGGGAATATTCGGATGCCTTGCTTAAAAACGGCATTTGTTTTGCTTTCGATTCTTTTATGAGTGGGTTTAAATTGAAGTTTTTTCGAGGATTTTCTGAATGGTGTACGTTTCTTTGATAAATGCATGCCGAGAACTTTTCACAAGCTTGCTCGAATACACGTTGTGAATCAGCAGAAAGGAGTTTCACGTGAAAAGGGAGTAAAGCGCGATGCATTGCAGACAGATGTATGCGGGCTTTTTCTTTTTTTCCATTTCTAATAATGCAATAGATATCATATTTTTATCAATATGTATCAGAGTTCGATCTATTTTCCATTTCCTTTTTATTCGCAATAAATATTAATATATCAGTTTTCTAGTACGAAATAAAATTTCCAAGTGAAATTGAAAAACTCTTTTGTACCCTGAAACTCTATCGAAAAATAAAATTCCACATCAGACGTGAGGTGCAATATCTATAAAATCGAATTCAAAATTAAAATTTTTCAAAAATTGCATTTAGAAACCTTTCAAACTCCCCTTCATACTTATCCAATTGAATCCCATTGAATCCGAAACAACTTCCGAATGAATCAATAAACTCGATCGCTCTCGAAAAACAGCACTTGGACGTACCGCTCTTTTTACTTTTCCTCGAACTGCACTTTTCCAGCGGCTGAGAATACTGTCTGTCCGGGATACTTTTGCCAGTCTCTGTACCGCGGCTTCAAAAAAAAAGAAAAAAAAAAAAAATACGGCAAGTTCCCCGCAGTTGTGCTTGCAAGCACGTTCTTTTATACGTGTGTATCTACAAATTTCGCAGCTGCGATACGTGCGCGAAAAAGGGAGGAGAGAGAAAGTTTCGAGCCGAACGAGCCAAACGCCGAGCGCGCGACTGAATGCTCGACAAATTACGGTGAACTCGCCCGTGAGAAGGAATACCAAACTTGGCCGTTTTTGCCGGCGGCGAGGAGCGAAGAGGAACCGCCCCCGAGACGACTGATATCGCGACGCACGTCGCTCGCGCAAGAACGAGGGGGAGCAATTTTTTCCTTCAGTTAATTCCGGAGCTTCCTGATCGACGGCTTTTTTTCCGAGTTCTTTTGGGAAAGGGTTATTTCAGCGCTTCAGCCGCGTGAATTGGGGCAATTTTAAGACTTTATTTCGTTCGTTTGTTGTTGACTCAGCGAGCTGGCATCGTTTTTTCATTGTAAAATTATTATTGTCATCAGATTGTCAAAGTCATTATTGATTATAGTTTTAGTGATATTCCAAGTGCTATTTTGAGACTAAGAGATTGATAATTTAGATAACTATTTCAGCAAAAGTGTAAAGCTTACAAATAATTCATTTTCTATCAGGATGTACCGCCTTTTTTCAAAATAAAGCAATTTTCGATGTACATCCACCGACGATTCAATTCAGAGTCTGAATTCAGCAGTGATTTCGTATAAGGACTCTAACAATTTGTATTTGACAAGTCTTTAAATCGAAATTTTTTTTACGTCCGCTTTTTATCGTAGTATTGGATTTCCTCTTTCTCCACACTAATCCCCTTTGTAGTTATTCGCACTCTCGCCGTTTATTTTTATCTCAGCATGCCCATTTTCTAACTTTTTCTCTCTTTCCCGCTCGGTGTCTTCCGTTTGCCCTTTTTTCAACTTTACTTTGTCGATCGACTTCCGCGAGAATTGCAACACGGCGACGAAGCTCCTCTTGAAAAACTCTCCAACTCGGAGAATGGTTTTTCTAGTTCCTTGCATCTTTAACAAGTTTCTTTTACTCTTTCACGCATCGGCGTATGGATTTGAGCAGTGGTTTCAAAGTTGCATTTCAAAGTTTCTATGCGAAGCTAAATAATAAAATTGAGGTCTTACCTATCTTAGATCCGAGTGAAGTGAAGTGTGACACCTGAAATCAAAACAAATCTGTGTTAATGAAATTCTAAATGTTTTGCATTTCTGCATTTAATAAGAGTACTGTATTGTAAGTAAATTGTTTTATTGTCGATTTCAATATGATTATTTAAATTTGAATCTCAGATTTGAGCCATTGAAACGTTAAATTTCATTCTATCCAATTTATTTTAAATAAATAAATTTTGTAAAAGGTAGCCTGCAACACACGTTTTCTGCAAAGTATAATTGCTTTCGAGGGAATTCTATTATTGAAATAATCCCAGAATATGTTCAGCGGTTAAAAAGTAAATCAAACATACAATTTTACCCTTTGAAATAAACTACACTTCATTAATCGAATTTTATAATATGAGTTTATTGTTTGAAATTTGTGAAATTAATTCACAATAGCAATTGATTTCGAAAACAGTAGCTGCACAAAAGTTGAATCATTTTTATAAAAAACATTACCAGACAAAAGGTGCTGATTCAATTTCTTATATCCCCTTTAAAACTGGAAACTAACAGAAATTTATTAAAATTCTTTCCAGCTCGCCAAGTACATTAATTTACAAAACGCGCAAATTATCTCCCAAAGAATCTGCCAACTTCGCATAAAAATCCCGGAAAACGGAACTTCAATCAAATATTCGCGCCTGCAAAACAATATTACTCCTTGTCGACTAAAATATCCCAGACGGAATGCGGCGCATAGTTTTGCATTCAATAATAATTCTTTGAAGGGCGCAATGAAAAGCAGGCGAGAAGGGCGACGCGCATACGCACACCTGCCTTAATTCAGTGGCTCTATTTCTCACCGCCGCGGGGCGCAACATTCCTTCGCTCGCGAGCGGAATCAAAATTATTTTCCCCTCGAGAAAGAGAGAGAGAGAGTTTACGTACAACGAGCTCCGATGTGCGCCTTTTCGCTTTCTTTTTTTCACCGGGCGACGCATTAATGCGTCAATGTAAATTGTGCGCGTGTCAAGGGAAAAAGAAGCGGACTGCGGACGAAAATTTTTTAGCGCGTTTATCGCGGAAAATGAATTCGCGCCGCTTTTTCGTTGCTGCCGCCGGTGGATGTTTTTATTTATTTTTCGCGCATGGAACAATTTGCATGTTTAATTGGTCTGTTAAATTCCATCATTGTGCGGTATTAATTGCGGAGTTTGGAGGCAGAATTTTTGCCTTTGATGAAAAGATTGTTTGAAATGCAAACTAAATAAAGCTAACTGAGCGAAGAATTTCTATTCATTAAAACTTTGCGTTATTTAGAATAGGCCCCACAAAAATAGTAATTTTTGTACAAAATTATTTCTAGTTCTTTTAATTTTTTAAAATTTTAGTTCTATTTTTACTGATAATCTGCTAAGTAATATGAATATTTTTCTTCAATAACATAAAATATTAACGTAACGTCGTTGCGATTAAAATTTAAATCTAAAAGTACGAGATTAATTTGAATTTAAAGAAATATATTACAAAAAGGGATACGCATATATGCTTCGCAGAATTGCAAAATTGAGTAATCCAAAATTCGCCGAAATTTTATTAAACCAAAAGTAATTCATCCATAAAAAATCTTTCTGCCAGTTTAAACCGCTGATTTTCTCCGCCCCCGTAAAGGTGCACTATAAAGTCCAAACGAGCTCGGAGGGGGGGGGGCCAAAATATCATCGGCCAGCTCAGCCGTTTTATATTTCCCTTCTCTCGACCCATAAAAAATAGATTGCGGCACGCACCGCGCTCGAGAGCTTGATGAGCGGAATCCTGCCGCTCCGCCGGCAACGGGAAGAGAGAAAGAGAGAGAGAGAGGGAGGGCAAGGGTGGAACACGGAGCTGGAACCGGGCTATGGAAAGGAACGAGATGCGGAAGCGAGGCTCGCGACCCAAAAGCTCGATTGGCCTACTTGACCTCAAGGTCTCGTTGACGTTTCTCGCGAAAAACACAATAGTCGCCGGGGCTAAATGGAACTTGGGAGAGGGCAGGAGGAGAGAAGGATAGACGCAGGAACAGGCGGAGAACGAGCGGAGGGACAGCGGTAGCGGCTCTTCGTTAAATTTGCATGCTCCGTTGCCCGGTAGAATCGCGAAATGACTTTTTAAAGCCATTATACTCGGCGACTTATTCAATAGTCGGAGAGAGAGGAGAAGGACGGAGGAGCGAGGCAAAAGAGATGCCGCCTGTTATTGGATTCATGTTTTATTAGTTACTTAATATCTTTTGCCGTCTAAGTATTGCAGGGAGCTAATTTTTTATTCGCACGAAGTAAGTTTTGTTGAAAGAACATTTTTCGAAGAAGTCTTTTTTAAGGTTGAATAATAAAAGTACTTTGTCAATTTTACGGTTATCTTAAATGATTTTTATAATGTTAAAGCTCTCCTCGTCACGACCAGGACACGAATAAAGCTAAGATCAACCACAATTTCAATTAAAAGCTCCAGCGCCATTTGAACCCGTACCTTCGCTTTAGCGTCCTGTTCATTGAATCCAGAATTAAGGTCAATAAGGAGGCGGGCCCGCAGAAAATCTGCATGCGGCCGCTATCTCGAAGCGCAATATTCACAAGCGAACCCGCCCGCCGGGCGGAGAGTCGTTTCGCGTGCGTAGGCACGCGCGTCGCCCGTTTGCCCACACACATCCGCCGCTCTCGGGCTCATGAAACCTCTCGCTAAAAGTAGTTCACAAGCCAGAGAGATGAAAATTCGCCCCTGCACCTTCGGCGAGAGTAGCTCTCTCATTACCCGCGGCTGTGTTCACGCACCGCGACGACGGCGTTCGCACACTCGGCGGGGATCCCACGGGCGCGTGCGGATCTGACCTTTCTTGCCGGCGGAGGTGAAGCCGGGGGGGATTCCTCTCCGTCTTCCTTTAATTACGAGAGCCACGGCTAATTAGCCCGCGCTGCGAATTAGAATCGAAAGGAATTCGCAAGGAGCTTCTTCGGCGCGACGGGCTTCGTTAATTTTCTCTCACACTTTGCCCGAGCGACAACGTGTACGACGACGGGGATGCGCTTGTTTATCTGCCCTGCTTCCGGCCGCCGTTTCTTCGCCTCTTTGTGCGAGCTGCTGCTGGTGGCGGCGGCGGCGGTGGCTGCTGAAACGGCGGGGATAAAAAGCCTCGATAATTTCGTCGGGCGCGCCGAGGATGTAAATTGGATGGGGCATTTTGCGGGTTTTATTGGCACTAATTGAGGAAATATTGTACTATTTAGGAGGACACTTGTCTAGGAAACTTTAAAAATTTCAAATTTGAAATCAATGATTTTTTGGTTCAAAATGAACAGAATGTAAATTTCGATTTTCTACGGAACTAATATGGTATTAATTAAAGTAGTAATTTAGAGTATTGAAAAATTTGCATAATTCAAATAATTCAATAATTTCTCGAAAATTTTATGACGAATCCCCAATTCGTACTAAATAAATAAATATTAAATGTACAAGTTGGACGTAAATCAAAATTCCTTTGATCAATATTGAATATTTTGCATAAAAAACTGGAACTAAAGTATCATGCTATTTATTTTAACTATAAACGGCTTTTCTAACTGTATGTACGGTGATGTAATTTAAGTTCAATGACTTCAATTTGCACATGTTCAGAATAATTTATCTTTTACCAGTGCCAGTGCCAATAAATAGAATAAAATGTACAAACCTGTACTTTGATGTTACCTGTTTTCAACAAGGTTTCGAGTAAGCAATAATTATGGAGATAAAAGTCTGTTTTTAGCAACATGCCATGATTAAACTGAAAATGTTAATTGCAATTTAAACGCAGGTTTATAATTTTTACTGAAATAATTCGATTTCGCAGAATGTCTTTGATCTGAGAAAAAAAAATATATAATCAAGAACTCACTGAGTAAACTCGAAAACAACGGGACGAAAAGTATTTCGCAATAACTAACGGGAATTTTGTTATTTAACGTACTTCTTTTCTTTGAACAAGAACTTATTATATGCGTCAATTCAGATCCTTACTCCGGTTTCCTCCTTCCCTCTATTTCACCTCTCCGCTCTCTCTCTTTCATTTCACGACAATGAGGACTGCGAACTCGCCCTCCTGTGCCTCGTTATCTCGAAAAACATTTCCCTGCCTTAATATGGGAAAGAAAAAGAGTGCAGTGCGCGCCGCCTTTTTGCGCGTAAACTTAGAAGAGGAGCCTTCTTGTAATGGCGTATAAACTTTTAATTAGGCCGGCTTGATTATATTTATTATGCGGAAAATTGTTCTGACGGGCTTTAACGAAGGCGCTTTTTTTCGCCGCTCGGCACTGCATTTATATGCTAATGCGACTAGACAAATACAAAACAGCGTGTTAGTTTAATAGAATTTATACAAGAATGGAACTGCTGAGTTACCTGTACAGCGTATGATAATGCCGTTGTGCAGATGCAAATTTTAATATGACGCGAAACAAACTTTACCGCGGGCTTTCTCGAAAATAATGAAACCGCTGCGCAACTTTTTGACGGGGTATCAGCCTTAGAATTTGAATAATTTTAAAAGACAGTCGCTTATTTTTACATATTTTATCAGTTATGTAATAATATTAAAATATCTCACTCCTCTTCGATTCTCCATTCAAATAAAGAAAATCTTTAACTTCAGGCTTAATAATAATACCCCCTTAAAACATGAAAGAAAGCATCTTATATTCCCGAAAGCTCTCTTTTCTCGCTTTACTTGCACTCGTCGAGCTTTCAGTGTTAAAACCCAAAGGGCGAATCATATTTCCAAGTCCGTGTCCTTATCGAGCGGCCCTTTATGCCGCCGTAATACGAAATCAAAGTACCGACGTATACACGGAGCTAAACAAAATCCATTAAAGGAAACAAAGCGGGCAAACTAAGCAGCAAAGAGAGCGGTAACTCAGAGGCACTCTGCCCCCTGCATACGTGGAGGAGGAACGTGGGAAGGGGGGAGGGCGGGGGGGTGGAAGTACGCGTGCACGTACGCGCATATCCTCGAAATCCGGCGGCGGCGGCGGAGGCGTCTCTCTTACACGAAAGAGGTCGAACGCGAGGGAGTCTCGTTTAAATATCTCTGCTCTCCCGGAACGAGGGGACTCGTTAAATTCTCCTTTTCGGAGCGGGCGGAACGCTGAATAGGATAGGCTCTCTTTCTCCTCTTCTTCCTTTTCTGTCGCTCGCCTTTCCATCCTTCGGGCAAAGACGAGAGAGAGAGAGAGAGAGAGAGAGACTGAGTCTATTCGACTTTCACGGTCAATTCCGCGTGCTTTTTCACGAGGACATTTCTCCGTTCTGCCTCTTTCCTTTCGCGGGCTCGTCCTCATTTTTTTTTTTTTTATACGCTGGTCTAAAATCGCTCTTGATTCGCGGGATTTCGTTTATTTTGCGAGAGCTCGTTGCTTTTTATTTTTGGCTTTTAGTTTTGCAGCTTTTTTCATTGAGAACTTTTTTTAGGGTATATTTTAATTAAAATGCTTTTCTCATGTAAGTATAAAAAAGTAGTATGTAACGTTAACAATGAATTTTGCGTTGAATTATAACAGAATATATTCGAGCTAAAAATACACCCTTTAAACGCAATTCTTGGCCAAATATTGCGCACCTCCGCTTTAACGCAATATTATGATTCGGAAAATTAGAAAACACGCGAGCCTCTCTAATAACCCCCTCTCTCGACTGCCTTCCGCATTTCTCTCCGCGCTACGAGAGCGGCAGCCCTTTAAAAGAAACCACAAGCCTCCGACACGCGGAATAAAATCGCGTGTCCGTACTCCGTTTCCAAATATCCCCGCATTCCGCGCGCAGAGCTCGTCATCTGCGCGGCACAGCAGGAAGAAGAGCGAGTCGCGTAATAACCACCGCAAGGAAAAAGCGAAAGGACACCACCGCGTGTGTCCCCTCTCTTCCTTTTACGAAGAAGCAGCTGCTGCTCGTGACACCCTTTCGCGGGGGGGAGGAGAGGGGAGGGGTGTCGCCGCGCCATATAATTACGCGCGTGCCGCGTAATGCCGTGCCATTACGGCCGCTCAAAGACACATTCCTCGAGTTATTTACATTATGCATGTCGGGCCGGCTGGCTGCTCGTGCCTGCGCGTTATTTACAATTTTCCTTTTATCAACTCGCCTACCCCCCCTCCGCTTCACGGAATTTGCATGCCGGGAGTGCGAACCGTATATAAGGGCACTTTGCGCCGAGCCACTGGCGGCGGATCGTGTAATGTTATGATGCAATTTAATGGGATAACGGAAAACGCTGTTGCTGGAAAATGCTCTTTACTGGCGTGCGCGTAAGTGTGCGGCCTGCGCGCGCGAGAGCGCGAAAGCTCGGTGTGAAAGCTGCTGCTGGAAACAATGCTGATGATGATGTTAACGACGATTCTTTCTGGAAATTCTTTTCGAAATACGGTCGGCGGATCGGCGGCTGGCAGATTTTGGTGGGGAGTTATTTTTTAATCGCGTCGACTGCTATTCTTTTGCGAACGACGGAGGCTGTTTTGTGAAAATTCAGTGGAGCTTTTTTTAACAAATTTGGTGAAAATAATTTATTATAAAGTACGTCAGTTTTATTTCAAAGCAAAATTTTATAACTGAACGTGATAAACGTTTCTTACCAGGAAGTAGAAAATACTGCAAAATTATTATAAACACTCAATATATAAACATGACCAGAACTATTAATTTAACAAAAAACATCGCCCGATTAACAACATAAAATAATCTCGAGCATAAAACATATTCCTCGTAAACGTCGCAAAAAGCACTCTATAAAGAGCAGCGCGGCTCAAAAATTGATGAAAACCAAGATTAGATTACGCGAATATACTAGCAAAAAAAAGAGCACACAGGCGGACGAGCCTTGCAACCGAGATACCCTCACTTCCTGCGCGGTGTCGACTTAATTCAAGCAGTCGCGTCCGTTCGCCATTCATTACGGCATCGTTCGTGCCGACGGCGCCGAGAGAGAGAGAGAGAGAGAACAGGTCGTCTGACCGCGAGAAGCGGTTGTATCATAAAAGTCGCCCTGCCCGCGTATGAGGTAATGGATGAAGGAAAGCCACGAGCACAGAGAGCCGAGGGGAAAAAGGAGCGACGGGAGTTCGCGTCTATTTATAAGTGCGACTCGAGCTTCGATCGGTTTCTTTTTTCGGTCTTACAAATGATTACGCGGTTTTTCGTTGGACTCTCGTTAACTGGGAGTCGAGGAACGCTTAATTATTTCGGAAAAATCGAGCAGGAAACTTGATTCGTCGGTAAGTACCGAGCTCAGAAGTTAAATTGAATGTTTCCCTGTTATCGGGCGCTTTGATCAAAAAATTAAATTCTTTAATTGTGCGTTAAGTGTAAGGTATCTTACAGTTGCATTAAGGACTGAAATCCCGGCTGTATAAAGAAAGCTTTAAATCGTATAAAAAAGAAGATGGGTGGCGCAGATACGGGATACGAGTTTGCCAACGAGCTCGTAATAACATCATTCGGAAGCTTAATTAATTTATCGACCTTCACGTTCCTAATTAACGAATTGCCTCGAGTACTCGATAAAGCATACACGGGATTAAGAGCTCCCAGTGAGCAATTCTAAAGAGTTTGAAGAATTACGGGAATGAAAGTGGATAAGGCGAAAGGTGAGATATAAATGGCAACGACGAATTATTGAATGAATTCTTGGTAAATTTTATTTAATATAAAAATAAGTATTGGTTCGTTAAAAGAAAACCCAATATTTCCTTTTCTTCCTAGAAATTAAGCCAAGCTTTAATTTAGCCACGTTTTTAAATTTAAAAATTTACTCTAAATTTCTCAGCTGCCTTCTGCAAAAAATTTTCGTCAAAGCCGCCCCCGACGCTTCTCCTGTAAGAAAAATCTGAGCCTGCCCTCCTCGCGCAATCAGCATTACCTCCCAGCGTTATACCCGCTCGCCAAAAATTCTCGCAATCCCCCGGCGACGAAGTCCTCCGCGAATGAAGCGACAAAAAGGGGGTAAATTTCTTCCGAACTCGTAAACATTATGCCGGCAATTTCCAGGACGCGCGCGCGTCTGCCGTGTAATTGCGCGACTCTCGGCGCGCAAATCATGGGAGCAGCTCAGCAGCAGTTGAGCTGTGCGGCATACCGGGCAAAAAGAAAAAAAGCGAGAGGAAGCGGCGGGAGGAGGCCACCAGGAACGGGTGAAAAAAAAGGCACATCGACAGGAGGGGACGAAAGACGGGGAATCCCCGGATATTGTGCGGATGAAGCAGCACAATGCCTGCCGCGATTTCCCACGTTCCATCCGGTGCAGTGCGTTGCTCTCTCTCTCTTTCTGTTTTTGCTCCGTCGAGCGTCGGATCTTGCCCTCGGAGAGAGAGAGAGAGAGAGAGTGCTGCCTGGTTTTTCACGCACGATGTAGCTGGCCCCTTGTTATCTCGCCGGGTTTCGCGCCTGTCTGGCCGGGCAGTTTTTCAGTTTCGCTTTTACTTTGCGACCGGGTAGCTTAGGTAGCTTACTTATATGGGGTAGGAAGTGCCTACTGGTGTTTTCACTTTTCGTTCTTACTTGCTCGCTCGTTCTATCTGCTGCAGATATTTTAATCGCGGTTACGGTCGTCTTGTATTAGTTTTCATATAATTGTTTTTTCGTCTAGCTAATAACTTTAAATGATTAAAATTGAAGTTTTCATAATTAATTTGAATTATCTTTAATTTCAATAAATGAAAATTTCCGCCAAACTTAATAGTTTATTTTGCGGCTCTGCAGATTATTAATCAGAGTAAACGAGTTTGAAGACAAGACTGCGGCTCATTTCCATTAACGCACATAATTCACGACAAGATTTAATTGAAATCAATCTAGACGCAAAAAAGTGCAACAGTGTCAAAATCGAGAAACAACGTAGCACACTTTAAAGTTAACAGCTGAATTGATTTTTTTTATGTAAATCTTGTAGATTATCTTATTGGTACTAAACTGTACAATAAAACAGATTTGATTAATACCTTAAAAACAAATTCAATTATTTCAAACTTCAAGGCATAACGTACTCGATGAGCTTGAAAGCAAAAAGCTGGCAAAGCTTATCAAATACCAAAGCAATTGACGCGGCTTTATCATTTCCGACATTTAACAAGCAAAATCCCACTCCGTTATCGTCTCCTATTTCTCGGCGAAGGCCGAATGCCTTTAGCGAGGAGCTTAACCACGCGCAGCGAGGCATAATTACGCGAAAAAGCCCGGCCGCGCCGTCGCCGTCGCCGCAGCGAAACGGGCCGCCATTTGTTCGCGCAATGAGCGTCGCTTTATCACCGCAGACGCTCAGTCCTCCTCTGTACACTGAGGACGATTAGCTTTTTGCGGCCCGGGCTAAGAAATATTCGGCGCGTATAATAACGAGGACGGGGGGCGCGACGTTCGCCGCCGCTGGTAAAAAGGCCTGGTGACGGGCGCGGCGATCCCCCCCCCCCCCCCCCCCGGGAGAGTGGGCTGATATACGCAGCCGCTCGTAAATTACGAGGGCGAAATTGTGTAAGGCGGTTTCTGGGTCGGAAATTACATCTCGCCGGCGCGCGGCGGCGGCGTGTGTATATTCCAATTGTGCGGGGGCGCAGACAATGATTCGAGCGTGCGCGAGCTGTAAAGAAGCCGGCTGCCTTTGTTCTAATTGCGTGTACATCGCGCTCTCTCGGGCCGCGCGAGAATGCGACAAGCCGGCTTTAATGAAATGCGAAGGTCAGACGCGTTTGGATGCGAATTATGTGCCCCGCTGAATTATTGGCTTGGGCGTTTTAGCCGCTTAGCGATGCGCGCCGCTACAGCGTGCTCACTTTTTGAGGACGCTTTATTGTTGTCGTTTAGTTTGCGGCTTGTTTTTTTTTTTTTTTTTTTTTTTTTTTAGTTCTAAAACGGAGAAAAATTGGGAAGTATATTACTGTCTGGTTTTTGAATTTCATGTCCGACATTAAAATATGCTTTTTGAGCATTTGATATAAAAAATTTTTATTTTTAAATAAGAATATTCTAAACTAATAATTTTAAGTAGCAGATTTAAATTTATCAAGCCTAAAATAGGATAGTTTCGAATACATTCAACTTAAAAATTTGCTAATGAAAACTTTTCTGCTGCTCCAGCTATTATTGTTTCTGAGAAGATAAAGCTTGGAAATAAAATTACTGTCAACGTACGTATAAATGCGTTGAACATAACTGCATTAAGAATCAATATAACTGTCTAGACAGCTGCTGCATTAAAAAAGCATTCTCATATTGGAAGCTATATCTCCGATCACGTCGCGCTGCCAGACAGAACCTGATTAACTTATGAAACTGAACGGTCATCAATAAAATACACATACGCATATTTACGAATTAAATCGAATAACAAGAAAAACGATACGCAAAGAAAAGGTAGCAGAAACGTCGATAAACACTGATTTTCCATTTTCGATCAATATAATTTACCGAAATTCACTCATCGCCGGACTAAAAAAGTTACAATTTCCTCCACTCCGCTACGCTTCCCCAAAATTATACCACCGCCCTTTGCGCGAATACCATAGCGAAACTGCGCATTATGCAGGAAAAACAGTCAGCGCGCGAATTCCCGATTAATTCCGCGGCGCTTCGGCGTCGAGGGGGGGAGGGCCTTCAGCTCCGGCTGCTTCCATTAGGCTCCTCTCGCCGCGCGTATCGGGGATTTCGAGCGCTAATTAGACGGCTCTAATTTTGCAAGATATTGCCGGCCGTGCCGCGCAGAACTCGCGGTGTGCAGCTCTCGCGATCACGTTCGATCTCCGATACAGGGCAGGCGCGTGCAGATGCCTATGGCTCGGGCATGCGCCCCGGCCCGATGCATTAACTGCAGCTGTCGCAGGCGGCGGTGGCGATGGCTACGTTCTCTGCACAAGACAGCCTGCTGCTGCTGCTGCTGCTGCCCGGTTCCGCCATAACATTATGCACATGTGCCGGGCATAAATACGTCGATCTTCGCTGCTGGCTTGGCGATAATGATCGAAAGCTTACCGGGGGACGCAGATATCCCTGGCACCCTTCGACAAAGGCCGCGTCGGCCGTTCCGAGAATTGGAAAATTGTTTGCCGCGTGCAGAGGCTGTCGTTTCGTGGGCGATGATTGGGTTTCTGGTTTTTAATGAGCGCCGGGAATTGCAGCTGGAATTTTACGATAGATTTTGGGCTTTGCGATTTAAGCAAGGGCAATAACAGTTAATGCATAAATTTATGAATAAAAAGTTTTAATTATTTCATAATAATTCGAAGTAAAAATCTGGCGTTTTACCTAAAATTCATCTCCAAAAATATTACGTCACGCTCCTTTTCGCGAGCACGACCCGCGGTGCCTAACCTAAAATTTTGACATCGAATTTCAAGCAGTAGGCCGGCGCGCAACCGAAATCCATTGTTGCAACCCACTGACTGAAATCTCACCCCCCGGCGGGCGAAAACAAAGCCGGCCCCGCGGCAAGAAGCAAAACATTCCCGTCGCGCTCCTCGCGAATACGAAAGCCCCCGGAAAAGCGGCGCGGCGAGTACACATCGGAGGGACGTAAAAGCGAAAGCGCGCGCGCGAGAGAGAGAAACGCATTATCAAAGTTAAATTTGATTCTCGCTCTCTCCGCGCGCTCGGCCTCGTATACACGCGCGCGCCTTCTTTGCCCTCGCGGCGAAGAAGCGGAAGCGGCGGTGAAGGGGGGGAAGTTTGACAGCGCCAAACGACTTCCGCTAACAATGGGGCGGAACCACCGGCGCGCGCGAAACTTTGACGGCGCCGATCGCTGGCCGGACTCGCGAGCTTAAGCGCTGATTTTGCTCTTCGCCTACTTTTGTAGCAGAGCTGTACGATGCTGATAATTGGGAAGACGGCGATTTTTAAGGAATTTGAATTGAGTACACGGGAATGTCTCTTGAGAATAAATTTGAGTGCTCTTTAAATATCATTACATCGAACGTCACTTGTAAGTTAATTTGACAGGAACTGGTGTAACAGAACTTTCAAGAGTCAATAAGGCGTGGAATTAAAAGTTCCTTATTAAAGGTAGCTGCAGCGTCATTTTAATCTAACGGAATCGATTTTCGCTGGTTTTAATGCGTGCTATTTTTATCGCTTTGATCTGCTAATTGACGTAATTTTAACTTATTTAAGTATTATCCCGTCGAAACGATATTGCTTTGAGCGCAAACGTACTTAAAACTACAATTTGAAAAGAAGTTAGCAAAAAAAGAAGTGGAATGGTTTGACTTTCCGCGATTTCCCAAGTGCATGAGATAAAAATTATTCAGGTCAAAAGATCTGCAGAACTTTTGAAAAGTCGATTTCCTGAATAAATATCAACGGTTCTCTTCATATGAGAAAGATTGATATATGTATAAGCAATGATTCGCATTGCGCCGGCAAAGAATTTTTCAAGTACAACTTTCTCGTGATTCTTTCTACGAAAAAAGAGGAATCTGGATTTAAAAATAAATGTGAAAATTTAATGTAGTGATTATTTGACTTTATTGTTTAAATACATTTACAAATTATATGATATACTTAATTGCTATTCGAAAAATGCTATTTGGTCTTTTTATAATCAGGAAATTATCTATTTTTCGGATTTACGTCAGTTGTGCAAAAAAACTTTCTCATTTTAACCCAATTAATTTTATCTTATATTTTTAAAAGTTTCTATAAAAAATAAAAAGGTAGTACGTTGCGAACAGAATAACGAAGGGATTAACTGCAAAAATTTAAATTCATATTACGTGAATAATACCGAAAATTTAGTTAAAACTTTTTAATTTCAACAATGCAGGCGAACCTTTTAATTAACTCATCTGTGTACCTTTTCAAAACATTAATCCGTATTCGCTCTCCGCTACAAAGAGAACAATATTTTGTTTGAACCACCATTCATTACAAATTCAAAATAAATCATCGAATTTATCCGTCTCCCAGACAAAAAGCAACGCTTCATTATTCCGCTCAGAGCCTTTCCTCTCTCCAGTCACCAAAAGGCTCATTTCGAACCTCGGCGGACATTAAAATTCTCATCAAGCTCTGAAAAATCCCGCCAGCTTTCCATTTATATTGGCATCCTTCTCGATCTCGGCTGCAATACCTCACCGCCGCTGGAAATCATCGTAAATCCCTCGGCGCGATAGACAAGACTTTGCGCAACAATCGCAGCCTCGCGCGCGATTCATCCCTTTCTACCCGCGCAATTTCTCTCTCTCTCTCTCTCTCTCTCTCTCGCTTCCACGGCGGGGGGCGTCAAGCGCTGCTCCGGCTAATCAAAACGTCCTTCCTCCCCGTTGCGGCGTTGTCGCGCACTTGAACGTGACGAGTTGAGCCTCGAGCGGCGCGCTACAACTGTCGAGCGACTGATTGGCAGTAGTGGCTGAGTCTTTTCCTCTCTGTCTCTCTCTCTCTCTCTCTCCCCTTTCTCGCGATCCCATTAGCGCGGCTCAACGAGCTTTTTATTGGCGGCAATCTTGCCGGGGCGTTAAAATTCTCATTTATTTCCGGCTGCGGAGAATTGTTTTTTGCGCGCACCGCGCAAGAGGGGGGGGGGAGGAGGGGAGATCGCCGTGCTCGTGGTTTACGACGAGGATGTTTACATTGCTGTGTAACCGTCGCTATGAAATTGATACGTCGCTCTTGCGCTTTCTTTTATGGTCTGCGCTCCGTAAATAATTTGTCGTTAGTTCAGGGTTTTAATTCAGTGTAGATTTCTGCTATGTCGAATGTAATTGAATGGAAATAATTCGTTTCAAAAGATCTTTATTGCGAGGTAGAGACTTTTTTCAATTGCAATTTATCAATCTTAAATAGAGAGAATTTTTACTTCGCATAAATATTAGGATCCATTTGAAACTGCTGAAGCAATTAATTAAACCTACTTTGCCAACGTTAAATATCTTTAATTTTATGATTGACGTTTTATTGAAATCTCTATAAAGTATGCAGCTTTGAAATTCGTGATTCAATAATTAAAATAAGCAGCACTGAACGTATAAAATGATCGATCTCTATTGATAATCTACTTAATACTAATCAGCTTAAAATACTCAATTTCTTGTGCATTAATCTGATCAAATTAAATCACAAATTTATAAATACATCAAATTTATCGGTTCATAAAATTCCTCGCATTTCAACTATTAATTTTACTTTCCTCGTCTGTCGAGCAACGTTTCAATACCATTTCGTAAGTTAAAAAAGAAAACGCAACCAAATGAATAAGGAATATAAAAAAAGCGGAGATTGTCAAAGAGCAATACTCGTTCATGTATCAGTCGTGTCTATGCAACCGTTCGATCATCGCCCTTCAAATCGAGTACGTCCTCTATAACATTGAAAAGAGGAGCAAAAATGAAAAAGAGACACGAATACAGGAAAACCTCATACGCAAAAGAGAAAACAATGAGGAGGGAAGACAGGCAGGAAGAAAAAACGGGGAAAAGAGCATGAGAAAGAGCGGACGAAAGGGATAGAGTTATTGTGGAGGAAGGAATCAGTTATTATTATCAGGATACAAGGTATAAGCAGAAAATAATCGCAGTTTGGAAGAAATAGAGTAAATGAATAAAGGGAGGGGAAGAGATTATGTGTCACGCGGAACGTCGAAGTAATAATTATTACAGGCGGAAAAGCAAATTAATACAGAGGGGCGAGGTGTGCTTTAGTGTGAAAAGGGTATCATGAATCGGTGATAATCACTGCTATTCGACGAAATAATCGAAGAAACGAAAAATTTGATTAAACAATTACATTTTTCCGGATAAAGTTCAAGGAATTACCGCAGTAATGTTGCGATTTACCGTTAGTCCCGAAAATCCTCTAAATCCTTTTTATCGTTTTCCCTCGAACGTATATATCAGCGGTAACTGCTCGAAGTAGCGTTGCCGCGCAGCCGTCTAATATAAAAAAGTGTGCGTTAATAAAAAATCCCACGTCCCTCGGCGGCAAAATTGAGAAAGCCAAAAAGCCCCGGCCGAACACACACGAAGCAACGACGCGACGCCGGCAGCGCAACGGCAACAAGCGGCGCGCTGACAAACTCCGCGGAATGAAAAAACTAAACGATTGCTTTCAAGGGGGCAGCCTCGCAAAAAGTTCAGATTACGAATAGATATAAAGAATAGAGTACGAGCCCGTCGGGTAAACGAGAGCGCGCTTGCGAGTAAAGCAATAAAAAATAGAGCCGGCGGAACAAGAGAGCGTAGGAGATTAAAGAAAAAGGGAAACAGAGGGAGGATGGAAACGGCTGCGAGCTCGCCGGGATAACATCGCAACAGCAGTAACTAACGACTTGTCGATTCTACGCGGACGCACACGTGAACGCGGAAATACGAGAGAGAGTGAGAGAGAGAGACAGAGAGAGAGAGAGAGAGAGTGAGCGAGAGAGATGGCAGACGGTCGATCCGTCCGCGCGCGCGCCTCTGCGCCTCATAAACACGCGAACCTTCACACCCGCGTTCAGTCCCATATATTGATCAGTTCCTTGCCACCTCCTCCCCCTTTTTTCGCCTGCAAATGCGCGCCGCGAGCTGCGCGAAAAAAAGGCCTCGCCGTTATGCTGATTGCGAGAGCTCGAACGTGGAAAACCGTCGCGATGCCCTCGCGCGCCGCCCCCCTCCGAGAATACGCCACTTCCCCGAGAATCGCGCGGGAATGAAGACTTAACCTTGTTCTTTCGGGGCTGGCTCTTTTTTTTTCTTTTTTTTTTTCGAGGGAGGACCGGTGCCAGAGTCGAGGAGGGAAGAGCTCCACGTGTGGGTGTGCGGCTAAGCTCGTATATCAGCGGGGTAGACGCGATTTTGGAGAAAATCCAAGCGGCCTAATCGCCCTTAGATTTCATTTGCCCCTGGAAATGTATAATTCGCTGCGAGCTGATTTATGCCGGTTTTTATTTGGATTAGTTGGCAAAAAATGGGATTTTAAAATGCGGATGTTGGAGTGTGACGTATACTTCTTTTAGTCTATTTTTTGGTAAGGAAGTTTGTGATGTTGTAAAATTTTGATAAATTTGTCTCGAAAATTTAAAGTGATTTACAAACTTTTTGTATAGTTCTCAGATTAGACAAGATCATAAATCTCGTGTGATTTAAAGGCTCGACGTTACATCTTCCCTTAAATGCATTATCTCCTCTAAAATCGAGAAACCCGGCTGTAAATCTTTCGATTTCGGTTCTTGACGCCCAGTCGCGCCCCAATTATTAAACCCACACACTGCTGCATAAACATCTGAGAATTATTAAACTCCAAATCCGATAGCAAGTATAGACCGTCGGGAAGTGCGATTTTTCCTTCTTACGCATGACCGCGCCGCGCGCGCTTCTAAAAACAAAAGAAATTCCAACAACTTTATCGCCGGCACATTTCACCTCCCGAAATTTTCAGAGATAAAAAAAGAATCCTCTCTGCCGGCTCACCCCCCCGGGGGAGTATCTCCTGGCGTATATCAGCAGCAGCAGCAGCGTAGGAGCAGCAGGCAGCGCTAATCTCCAGCCAAATCTTTTCCGGGACAAGGACGTCCTCCGCGGCTCGGGTCCGGGAATCCCACGTATATACACTATATATATACGTACGTAAACTCTTTGCAGGAGGAGAAAAAGCAGCGATCGTATTTCCTCGGTCTAACGACGACAGCGCGGCCGGTCGTTAAAAGAGCGTTAAAGCCTGCCGAATCTCCAAAGATTCCGACTGTTCGCTTCCTGCAGCCCCCTCCCGACGAAATGGATTGACACTTGCCCCTGGAGTTCGCGAGGGAGTAGGCCAGAAAACGATAAAAGCGTAAAGTAGTTTCAGTCGGTGTACGTGGACAAGCGACAGGGCAACTAATCAAAGATTGTTTGTCGAGGCCAGGGTAGAAACGGCGTTTATTGCCAAAGTCGTAACCTTCCTCCCTACACCGGAATCTTCTTATTTAGAGGCTTTTTTGCAGCTTCTTTAGCTCCTGCTGACGAACTATCTACCGCTGCTCGTTCAATTACGGATGCTAGGATTCAGGAGATAAGTTATACTTTGGTACACATTTTGCTTTCTCGATTCGAGCTCGCTAGGAAGTAAAGTTTTCTTTTATTTAACTTTCGTTAAATTTTGTCCACTTTCTCTAATTAGGATAGTTTTATTGTAAAGGAGCGTCTGAGAATTCACCGTCTTCAAACTACAATTTTTCCGCTCCAACTGAGGCTGTGCCAACTCTTACACTTATTGTCTAATCGAAGAGAAACGAGGAATAATTGTTATTTGATCGAAAGCGTTAAAGTATCTTATTTAATAAAAAGTTTATCAGTGATTTTTCCGGGCTAGTTCTTCCTTAAAATTTTCCGCCTATTATCCAGTTTGAAATAGTCGAGCCAAAAAGAAGAGAGGGCGCAGGAATTATTAAACCGCGAACTTTTAACGAAACGGAACTCCAAAACTTTATCATCTCCTGCCCAAAGCAGAGACGAGCAAGAAAATAAACAGCGGGCGCGGCCACTCCCGGGCGAAATATTGATAAACATTATTTCATACTCGATAAAACGAGTCGCCCCCCCCCGAAAAAAAAGAGAGAAAATAACAATCCTCCAAACTACGTAAGTCAGCGTGAAATCAATATCCCCGGCGGCGTTTGCATTCGCCGCTCGTATAATCCACCTCCGCGGAGCGCAAAAAAAAGCGCCAACGGCGGAGAGGGCGAGAGAAGCCGAACTCCTCCTTTTTTTTCCCCGTGTGTGCTTCCTCTCGTGCAAACTCCGCGCGGGACACAGAGGAGTTAATGAAAAACCGATGGGAGAGAGAGAGAGAGAGAGAGAGTGAGGCGCCCTCGGCAACAAAAGCGCGATCGGGATTTTTTCGGCGGCGCAGCGACAACGGAAGCGTGCACGCGTCTCTGGGCTTCGATTTATCAAACGCGATCGCACCGCGGAGTACGCGGTCGGGTTGACACGCTTTTGCGCGTCCAGAGAGAGAGCGACCGCAGTTATTTTCGGGTGTACGCGGGGGGGAAATTTTAAGGATTTCGTGCTCGACCGGACTGGAAGAGAGCGAGGGTCGGTGTTCTTGGGCCGGGGGATATGGTGGAGTTCGGCTGGAGCTGATTGAGTAAATGGTGATAACGATCGCTGGGTTAACTGACAAACCACATGGTGGCAGGTTCGTTATCAGGAACCGCGAAAATCCCTGGGGTGTACTTAAACTCGATAGACCGCAGTCTAATTGATTCACCAGTGATCCATAGTTTACTGCGCGTCTTTAGGCGATGATGTTTCGGCTTGATTAACAAATTGGGGAAAGAGAATATTTTAATTTAATTTAAATTTTGTAAGCAATTTTTTTTTTGTCAATGTACTTTTATTCAAGGAAAATCTTTTAGTAATTGAAAATTATCAATTAGCAGTGGAAAAACGGAGGATTAAGAAAATATACAAAATACATTTTTTATAAAAATTTAAAATCTGATTTGCATTAAATTTTTCAATGCCGTTGAGTACAAATGATCAGCTAATATTCCAGATCTGTTGAGGTACGCAGTTCGCAAAAATAAGCTTTTACGCCAATTTTCGTTAAAGTACTATAAATATTAGTTTACGAAGTGTAATGCACTTTATAAATGCACGGATACGTTATAAATTAAATGGCTACGTAAATTGAAATTATGAAAATACCTTTGTGACCCTTAAAATTTCTTAAAATATGTATAAATATACAATCTTAATGTTTCCCCCAAAATAAACGATAAAATTAAAAACCGACTTTCATTATTAAAAGGTTCACTAACCTTTCGTACATTTGCCAATCAATTACTCCAAAATTCATTTCACGCACCAAAATTACTAACGTCAGCACGTCGAATTAGCTTTAATCTAAAAACTACATCGCTCGCGTCGCACAAAGCTCGCAATCACCGCCACAACGGACATTAAAAAGCGCAACGCCCCCCCGTTTTAATTAAATTCCTTGCCCCAAAAATCTCGCCGTCGAATTTTCATCCGCGCCGCGCGCAAAGCAATAATCAACCCCTCTAATTCGCCCCGAGGCCCCGTCAAACTACTCGACTAATAAACACAGAGCAGCTCCTCCTGTAATCCAAAGCCACCCCTTTTTTTTCTTTTTTTCAAAGGAGCGATCGAGTGAACGCTGAAATAAGATCGAGCCCCGCTTGATTTACGCAGTGCTCTCGCGTTTCTGCATTCAGACGCGCGAAATACACCGGCACCGCCGAACTTGGCACGTGTGTGCACCTACCGAGGAAACGCGGCGCGCACTTGCCGTTCGGCGCAAGTTCGCCCGTTTGCGAGCTCATCTCGGGGAACTCGTATGAGAGATATATCGCGGAGAGAGGGAGAGAGAGAGAGAGAGAGAGAGAGAGAGAGAGACGGAGGAACGAGTAAAACGAGCTCGGGAATTTCTGGCCTTTATACTTGTACTTTCTTCGCGAGCGGCGAGCTTTGCACATTCATTCTCGGTGAAAGACTTATCGGGGGATTGGGGGAATTAAGATTATAAATGCCAAACTTTTGCTCTGACGTATATATAAAATTCTTGAATCAGAAAATTATTTGGCAGTTGTGAATGTTGACATGTTACCTCCGTATTCTTTTTAAGAGAAATTTAGTGATTATTAACGAATAAAAGCATTAATTATTACTTTGATAAAATGAACAAACATTAATTTAATTAATCATATATTATTGGTGTAATCAATTGAATACCTTTATTATAAAAAATCTTTACTTCCAAAGAGTGCTCTAATACAAAGTCCCTACTTTTGCATACACTTCGTTCCCGGAACAAACAACATTCAAAGCACACCTATCTTATCACCCGCAAATTCCTCTCCTCCGCACTACCGCGCCTCTATTCCCGCCAATATTTCTCGCCGAAATTCCTGCAGGGCTCGGCGAAAACCTCGATCGTCGCGTCGAAAAAATATCACGCCGATTAAAAACAAGGAATCCGATCATTCTTCGTTCTAGTATCTCTCCGACGCTCTCCGGGCACAGCATCCTCCTCTCCTCTCTCCCGTGCCTGCCCCCACACACACACACACACACACGCACACGTCGGTCGGTCGCGCGGTTATAAGTGCCGGACGCACCGGTTCACCTTGGAAGCGGGCAGAGAGCAGCGGGCATCGCCTGTGCCTTTGCCTCGCGCGCACTCGCTCGGCTTCTTTTCGTACATTATATAAATCCGCGCGTGCGCAGAGAGAATCGCGGGACGAGAAACGCCGATGACAGGACGGCTAAGAATCAAAAGGGATACATAGCAGCGATTTACGGCGCGCGCGCGCCGAAACCTGCGCGGATATTCCGTTTGTCGCGTTGCAGGTCTTCGTGCTCATTGTGCGTTCGCTTTTATTAGAGCCGGCGATTAATCAGTCGCAATTTACCGCGAGAGGAATTCGCTCTCTCTCTCTCTCGGCGCGCGCGACCGTTTTTAATGAGGATGTATTGTCGGGGAAGCGTTATTTAAAGGCGGGCACTAAAAACGTATATACGACAGAGCCGCGCGACTGCTGATTTAGTTGCTTTTCCTTTTAATTCACTGCGCGGAGGGCGTAATGAGTTCATTAATTATCGGGATGCGTTTCAATCCTCGCGCCTCGCGGCTTTGTTTTATGATTGAACTACCGCCCGACGGTCTTGTTGGGTTCTTTTTTCGCGGATCCGAGGCGACTCGTTAGAGGTACCGTAAATCTGATTTGCATGCGGATCTATTTGTTTTTCCTGCTGCTGATGTCATACGTGTACTGCTATAATAAGGAGGCTCTTCCAGTAAAAAGTTGAGTACTTCATTAATTATTTACAGTGCGCGCCTACGTCGCCGACATGATCAATCTGCGGTGTGACTTGGTAAAAAAACAATGAAAATCGTGGATGCATATCGTGAATGCTAAATGATTCATGCCCCCGCGTAGTGTGAACAGTTAGGAAAGTAACGGGTCTAAGCCATATTCATAAATTATTTGACAAAAAAATTAGACGATCGCTGGTGTACATGGAGATTATTATCGCGGTTACGGACAGTTACGTAAGAAATTAAAAAGTATAGTACTTGTTCTGGTGCAGCGATCATCAAGTTAACATTTATTAAATCATTCGATTTACTCGTCGTGTAAAGCTATTTTTTATACCCTGAGCGGATTACAGAATTGCAGTAAAATCTCGAACGGACGAGCAAAGAAAATACATCGAAATTTGGTACAATTATCGTTGCTCACCGAAGCAAAGCATTTTCTTTATTAGCGCTATAAAACTTGCTCAAACTTTACCTATTAACTTGAAGATTATACCCCGGTCAGTGTCAATAAATCAGTGAATACCGAAAATTACCAGTCCAATTGTCAATATAAGAAACAAACGGCCACTATTAACTAACAAAGCAGCCCCATAAAATCTCCCGCAGCAAGACGCCGGTTCCCAAGCGCAGACAACATCCGAAGAACGGACGTCCGCGAAGGAGCAGCCGGTGCATCAATTTCTCTCCCGAAAATCCCAGGCAATAGAAAAAAAAAAAGAAATCGCGGCCCAACCGAGAGACCGACAGTGCAGGAGTCGCCGTCGAAGAGTTGTTCCTAGCAATTCGTCTTTCCCGAATTGGCGTCCTGCTTATCTCTCCGTTCCCCAAAGTTTATCAGATAAAAGCTCGTCCGGGGGATCGGGGGAGGGGGCGTGTGGTATATCTCCTCGCGCGGCAGAGTTATCGACGGCGGCGCCCCCGTTGAAATTCGCGGCGATAACCCCCGTCGCTGCAACTCGACTCTCTCTCTCTCCCTCGTAATCCCGGAGTCGGGCAGCCGTCGCACGCGATTGGAAACAATGGAAACGCTCGGGAGTTAAAGGGTGGCGCGCACGTGAGCGCGATAAAACTGTCTTGCGCGATCGAACGACTCGGACGACGACGCGCTGGCATGTGTGTTAGGTGTACGTGTGTATGCACGGGTGTGTGCGGGGAGAGGAAGCTGTTGCGAAGGAGAGCACGTGCGTGTAAGGGAGATAAAGGACACGGCGGAGGAAGACGTAGGTAGCGGCGGCAGAGGAGATAGAAGAAAGTGCCCGGGCGTAAAGCACGACCGTCGAGCTCTTAGGGGCGTAATTTTTAGCGTAAACAAAGAGAGCTCCGAGAATGGGATTTCGGATTTAAAGCACTGCTAATTGACGAGAAAATGGCTTTATGGGCTCATTCGGCTGTTGGCCGCTTTGTTGCTCTTCTAATTTCCAAGGGGTTTAAGGCACGAGCAATTGCATTTTGTTAAATAACGAAGGTAATTGTTTTTTTAAATTCATGTCAGTAACTTACGTGTTTACCAAGCTTTAGTGATTGAATAGTAAACTGAAACTCACCTGAAACATAAACAAAAAATAATTAGACATAGGGAATGCAAGTCTAAAAGAAAAAAATGCAATCAAATAAAGTAAAATTTATATCCTACTTTATAACTGTATCTCAAACTTGCAATCTCAAATCCCTCCGTAGAGTTTGAATGAAATTATGCAATTACTTTGTTTATTTGCCAAGCGTTTCTTTAAACTGATTTTAAATTATATTGACATCCGTCCTTTTCATCAAACGGACAAAAACAGAATAAACAATAAATTGATTGCGCACGAAAAGGAGATAATAAGTAAAGGTACGACAGTTACGTTCTATATAGAGAGAGAATTTCAATGCAACGTGGAATTCCAAGCGCACCCGGAAATACAGGAGATCGACTAGAAACGGTTCGGTCTGTTTTTTGTGCACAGTGCATTGCGATCAGGCAGCTGATATTAACTGCCTCGGCTAAACCTAATCGTATCTGCGATTTACCAAATGAATCGTGAATTCCTCGGGTCCCCCCCCCCCTTTTTCTCTACCTCTTTTAATGTCCGTCACGGTCCATTTGAAGTCGAAATTTTCAATCCGGCCGCTCGTTTATCGGGCTTTACTTTTTTTGGCGGGCTTTTAATTATCTGAAAATTTTAGGACGCGGCTAAAAGGGAATGGTAACGGCTTTTTTTTTCACCGGGGATTCAATGAACGCTCTCCGTTGAAATCAGAATATTAAACGATGAAATTCAGAATTTGGACTAATGGTTATTTGATTGTTAATCGATTTTAGTAAAAACTTGGTATGTACAAACTTTTTTTTTTGCAAAAATTTTCCTTACATTGCGAAATTAGAATAGGTTTCTACCTCTGCCAATGTCGAACCTTTAAAAATTCACTTGAATTTCATCGGGTAAGAAAAATATTCGAGACCGTTTCTCTCCGATACATCTTACATCAGACTTTTAAATTTAAACGCCTCGAGGAAAGAGAGAGACAGGTTCTCGGGCAGACGAAGGGTTCGGTTCCCTCCGAGGCAATTACTCTCAGGTGCAAAACCTCCTACCGCCTCTCTCTCTCTTGATCCCCTTCTCCTCACCCCTACCGAACCTCGCCTTAGTGAACCCGTATAAATCGAGTAACTCCAGTGGCCGCTTTCTTTCCCTCTCCGTCTCTCTCTCTCTCTCTCTCTCTCGCTTTTCGCCTGAAGCTTTCTCCCTTTCCCTCGCTCGCTCGCTCGTTTTGTCACTCCGAGAAACGACTTGTGCACGAGTAATTAATGAATTTAAGGTCTCAGACGCTCTTGCAGACTTGAAACTGCTAACGCAGTATAATTCTCGAAAAGTGTGCATTTTCGGAATTTTCTCTTCTTGAAAATTAAATCTTAAAAGATTTTTTATTTAAAAGAAATTCTTTTCAAATGTAAAAACGTATATTTGCCGACGTTAGCAAGATTATATATATTTTGGAGAATAAAAAAGAGCAGAGCAACCTTTGCAAAAGAATTGTCGCCCGAAAAAAGTACTTCAAGTTTCGTAAGAAGCTTACATTCATGCCCAACGTGTTCCAGCTGATAAAAATGCCGATAAAGAACATTAATTTCAACAAACCTTGAAGAAAATCACTAATACCAGCTTCGAGAGCATATTCCAAAGTCCGAAACAAGGAAATTACGAATAATAAGCCGCGTAATTGACGCAACGATCTTACGGCAGCGGCCATTAGGCATTCCCACGGAAAAATCATCACGCAAAACTCATCTCCACGAGCAGAACAAACGTAAGCTTGCTACCTCGCCTACCTCGGGGCCGTTCGTGCCGCGAGAGCCCAGCCGGAGAGCGCCCGGAATTACGGGCGAACGTAAGGCCAAACTCGATCGGCGATCTCGCTGCGCTTTCGTGCCACAAGTTTTACACGCGTTCTATATATAGATATACGAGGGCCGCGCGCCGCAGTCCTCGGCGAGTCCTTGACTTTTAATGGCCGCGCCGCTGCTACTATACTACTCGCGAAACTA
Organism: Ormyrus pomaceus; assembly: GCA_900474385.1. Lineage (NCBI taxonomy): Eukaryota > Metazoa > Arthropoda > Insecta > Hymenoptera > Ormyridae > Ormyrus > Ormyrus pomaceus. The sequence continues at coordinate 1,140 of UCOM01002012.1, read as the reverse complement.
TGATCGCAAAGGACTGAAGAGAGGATTCGCCGCTGGAGGCGTACGAGTGTGCGTGTGTGCGGAGGGAACGCGCATTCCGCGGCAAATCCGATGCGCTGGAAATTTCGAAAACTTGAGCTTCGAGCTGTGGTTTTAAGCTTGATGGACTCCGATATTAAACGTTGACGCGGCTGCGTGAGTTGAAAGGGGTGTTACCTGGAAACAGGGTGAGAATTCTTCCAAATTAACCCTCTAATTCAGAGGCCTGACTCATTCTTGTATCGATGACGTTAAAGCGTTCTACTAAAAAAACATGTCTTCCTTCTAGCTCAATAACAGTCAATTTACCATCGCGCGTTCGATCCTCAGCAAACATCCATTTAAAGGACTTTTAAACCGAACGATCTAAACCAACACAGGCCGTTCCGCCTTCTGCGCCTGCATGCAGAAACGTCGAGCGCTCCGCAGGTGCAACTCAACCGCGGCAGTGGGAATCCAAGGTTGTCGCTTAGGCTCGACGCTTAAAATCCAGCCAATAAGAACGGACGGAGAGCTCGCTCTCGCATATTCGCGATGCCCGCTTCCCGGCGCTCTTCTGCATGCGGCGGCGGCGGCGGCTGCGGTCTCCAAGAGTGTCGGCGACGGCACGAATTCTTGAATAACGAACGGAATTCGAATAATTGTGCACTTCGTCGCGTGGTCAATGCCTTCGAGGAAGTACCGCCAGGAATCGCCGAGGACGCCCCGGGAATTTCGGTACCGAGACGGCTTTGCGGGTACCTCTTCCGAGTGCGGTCAGGTGTTCATTGTTGTGACGCGCTTTTTGGCTGAATGAGAGGTCTTCTAAATTTCGAATTCCCGCAACAAGGATTATTTTGATTAAAGCTTTCAGTTGCTTTGCTGAGGGATATTTTAATGTTGATGGATTGAACTTTGGAACTCTAGTGCTTTTGCGACTGTATAGATAAAGGAAAAAATCTAATAAGTGTATATTGAATTTCATTTTTATGCCATAAGAAAAATAAAAATTTAGTTTTTGATAGTTAATCTTCAGACTATATATTGCTGAGGACATTCTACAATTTAAAACAAAAAACCGCTGCCAAGTCATTGGCAGTTAGCTTCCTCCTAACTAATTTATTGTTCCATTATTATCTCGTT
>UCOM01002011.1:0-31900 GCA_900474385.1 Ormyrus pomaceus | reverse complement strand
CAATAAATTACAGAAAATTACTTTTATGTGACTAATATTAGTTCGAGAAAATTCAATTTAGTTGAAATTTTTATTTAATTTTTTTCAAAACGAAGATAGTGTGAAAAGGTAACACCAGGTTAGAATTTCCTTTATTCTCTTGTATTGAACATTATTTTTTGATACGACTTGTAGAAAGCTTGATTTAGTGCAGGATTTTTATTCAAGCTGGCGCCAAATCGAGCTTTGCGCAAGGAATTTCAAAAATTCTGTTTTTTTACAATTTTAAATATTCCAATAACAAAAGCTTTATTTAAATTTTGTTTGCTGTTCATTAAATTCTAAAATGGACATAGTAAAATACAATAATACAAAAATAAATAATTAATTAAATATAGAATAGTTTGAAATTAATTTTGCTGAAATCGATTGTTTTTAATGAATTTCGGAGATAATATTGGAATGTTAGGAGGAAGCTAAGTGCCAATGATTGGCAGCGGTTTTTTAATAACAAGAGGCGCACAATATTTCTTGCACCAGCTGAATTCCCGGATTCATTAAATTTAAAGTTCATTTCATTTCATTTTGCATTAAAAAGCTTTGTGATTTCTCGTTACTCTTTTACGAAGCATTGCAGTAAGTAAATATTTCTCCAGGAAAAATTAAGCCTTTATAAAATAAAATAAAAAATTTCCAGCTTCATTATTGCCTCTGGCACAAGGTTCAAGCGAATTAATACGTCTCTGGCGTTAAAAATCTTTTGTTTGCCCGAAAAATTCAAATCCCCCCGTGAATGCCATTTTGCTTTATTAACTCTGAAAAAGGAGCCCTGCACACCAGCCTTGGAATGAAAATATCGAGCCATTAAAAGCGAGGTGCCTCTCGCGCAGCTCCATATGCATTCGGGGAGATTTTTCAGCAGCAGCAGCTACGTGAATTACCTCTTAGGGGAGGACCTAACGACAATGGCGCGATGACACGTTCCTCCCTTTTTTACGTTACAATAGCCTTTGCGGAGCGGGAGCGGCGCGCGATGCTGCCTGATAAAGCACGCAGAAGCGGCTCGTTAGCTGCGAACAGCGCCGGATGCGGACGCGCTAATACTTGATAATAATGCCAGTAGGAATTTCGCGCTGGAAAAGCCAATGTACAGGCTCTCTTCCTGTCTTATCAGAAGCCAACATTTTTTATTTTCCATCACTTTGTTCGAGTTTTAACAACCTCAAATAATTCACCTGAAAATGTAACTTTAACATTTTTTATTTAATCATCATTTAATATTTTATAAAACTGAGACGAAATAAAAAAACTCGATAATTAAATTGTCAGAATGAGCAGACTTTCATGTGAATTAAAAAGGCGCAGCGGAATACTGTAACTCAAATGTAAATTTCTGTCGACCTGACAGAGCAATAGACTGCACTTGCTCGGGGAGATTTGAATTTGGATTCTTTATTTTTTTCAAGAATTAAGCCGGCAAATCTATAAAGACGCGGCGGCGGCGGCGGCGGCGGCGGCGGGCATACAAAACCAGTTAGGCAAAGCTTGAGCTCCGCGGAGGCTGGCAGTTCAGAAAGGGTAGAATAGATGCTATCTCTCCCCGGCTCGGTCTCATTCTTCGGAGCGATGCACCGCTCGGAGCTAAATAATTTCAGAGTCCGAGCGGAGAAGCTCCATAAAAGGGCTCTTCGGGAGCCCTTCCTCCTCGGGCTTTGAAAAAAACCTGAATGGATGTGGGGAGGGAAAACTCGTGCGTAGCCAAGTCTCAAAGAGAGCTGCTTCGATAAAACCGCGCTTCCCCCCTGGCGATTCACGACTCAACACTGCACTTTGTGTATTTATGCCCGAACGAGTTGCTCCGCGGCTTGTTTATGCCGGACAGTTTTAAGAAGCTCGAAAAACGACATTTTACGACTCTTTCCCGATGCGGGACAGTCAAAGTTCTGCAAGTTTTATTATCCTTTACAAATCCAAACGCCGCTTTTTTTTATCAAATCAATACTCGACTACGGCTCTTTGCTGCATCCTCGCAAACTTTTTCAACGCAACTATTTCGGCAATAATTTACCTTTCAATTTACGGCAGCGTCGGATAGCGCCGGAATCTTTGCGCTGATTTACTACGAGCCTAATGGATCCAACTTCGAAACTGCAAAAAGCTGCTACAGCGGTTTACAGAGCGTTTTTCTCCCTCGGTCTTTATTTTCGCTTCATCTCTGCATTCCGAAAATTCAAAAGGACCTGATGATGCATATTATTCTTATATATTTCGACCTGAAGAGCTCTTGATTTAGTTATATGTACAAGTCGACTGTGATCAAAAAGTTTGTATTTTAAATTTAATTTAAAACTAGCACTGAACTTTTTCCCAGTATATTGGAAAAATTTCTATTAACAGAAATAACAAAAGAAACTTTGAACAAATAAATCAAAAATTCGTGTATTTTCATTTAAAAAGTATGTTACAAATACGTTTTTTATGGCAAATAAACAATCATTTATTTTAACACGTATCAGTAATTATAGAAAAGTTAATAGACTTTTATTATACTCGTGAAATTCTTTTTCAGCAATACTTAAGTGGAAGTCCAGCATTTCATGATACTTTTACAATTATCGAATTTACTTAATATTTTTTTTGTTTTTAGTAGAGTGCTATTAGATTTGCGCTAAATTTATCCAAGAGAAACAATGGTTTAAAGCTAGGAAAAAGGACCGAAATATAAGTATTCGAGTCGTATCTACAATAGGAAATTCCAGCTGCCGCATAACAATAAATACTTTTGCTGCAGTGTCATGGAAAATTAATATCGCATTCTAGGAGCTACATTTATTTTCGCGTAGCGCGGAAACTCTGGAACTTCTAGTTCTTGAAACTCGCGCTTTTCGTTTTACTTCCACCTTTTTGATATTCCGAGCAAATGCAAGTAAAAAATTATAACTCTCACTTTCATTGCATCAGGAATGAAGCGAATACGAGATAAGTAGAAAATTCGATTAATTACATGCAAAATCCTTTAATTTGGGTAAGGGCTCGTGGAGCTCCTGTATATAGCAACGCAAAACTTGACTGAAAATCTAGCACCGATCGCCGCAACGATACGAATCAAGCATTTTCAGACATTTTTTCTACAGTCCTGCTCGTAAAACTAATAGCCGCGATGAAGCTCAATAGTTGCGCATAATCCGGATTGCCTTAACAATACCGTCCTTTTCGTAATACAGGAAATCTGGAGCCGAATTCTTGTTTTACGTCGCTTTGTGTAGGCATCAATAATAATTATATAAGCAATCCAGTAGGCGGTTACGCCTGCCACTACCTTGCAGTCGATTAAAGAAAAAGTACCAAGTAATAAAGTTAACAACAGCTAATTTATTTATAACAAACACTTGATTGTTTACTTGGATCGAGTTTACAGCACGGTCCACCATTTGAGCCTACCCATCTTGAAAGCAGCCTCTCCTCCAGAATCCGAGGCTCTCTGGAGAATTAATATTAGATTCCAAAGTAGGAGAGGAACGAAATCCCTGGCCGCAGAAAGCAGCAAGAAATAATGGGTGGGAACGGCGCCGTAACGATCGAGGGGCCATTGTTGGTCCGGTGCGGAACTCGTCAGCCCACGCTGCCACCAAAAAAATCGTTGCGCAACGCGCGACAGTTCCTTGCCGCGCGGCTCGTTATATCCCGAAAACTTTTTTCCCGCGTGTGGCCGGCAATTATTGCGATGGCTCGATCTGACTCTGGGCGTAAAGTTTTACGGGCCTGGTTTTTTTTTTTTTTTTCTTCTTTTGCTTTCGTGCCCTCGCCAAAATTTATGGAAGCTGCATATTTTACGGCGCCGAGGTAACTTTATACATAGATAATGCGCCCGTAAACGTAAACATCTACGCCGGAGAAATACGCTTTGAATGAATAATTTATGAAAAAAAAAAAAATGATAAACGCCAGCCGGGCTATCAAACGGTTTTATGTTTGTACATACTTTTGATAAGAAGCAAAGAGCCTTTTCGCCCGAATTTTCCGAGTCTTTTTAATCAAGTAAAATTTTTTTTAGCATGTTACGGAAACGCGCATCATAAAGTCAAGTAAAGTGCTGCAATTCCAGAGTGGCCCAAATTTGATTAAATTCAATCCCCGTGTCACGACAGGGGACGCTGCATTTCATTCATCGTCTAGGTCTAGCCAGACGTTGACACAAGCCTCTAAACAATATAGTAAACTGTAAAAAAACAGTAAGATGAGTTATTGTTGTGCATAGTAGCGCATTTCTTGCCACTACTTACGGTTATTGTAGTGTTTAGACGTGGCAATGTTATTGTTTGAATTGCCACCTCATGTGAGTCACGTTGGTTTTTTGTATAAATTAATTAATTGCTAATAGCTCATAGGTACTGAAATATTGTTTTTAAACTCTCAAAATGTTCTTCAGTTTATCAAATAATCTGGTGCAAAATTTCTTTGAAATCTGAACGGTAGTTTGTGCATAATTCTATGAAAAACGTCTTTTTCTCGCGTACCCTAAATACATAAAAATTTAACTGAGTCACTTTTATACTAAAATTTACGTACACGTTAAGTTTCAGTAAATTCTGAAGGGTAATTCTCAGGTCTGCTCTACTACCTTAAAGTCGAGAAGCAAGAGTTCGCCGTCGAAAGATTTGAGACAGCCGCAAGAGAGAAGCTCGAAAAGAAAATGAGCGATCATTCGAGATATCGAGAGTTAAAAAAGGAAGGAGAAAAGACATCTCCACGGCAGGGAGGCTCGTTTTCGCGCGGGAACGTAAACTCGGCCCTCCGTAAATTAAGTGTGGTCGAGCGACAGGACAATGGGCTTGCGCCGCGAATATTAAAAGTTCGGGGAGCCTCCGCGAGGCGCTCATTGTTTTCGCTCGGCGTTAGCTAAGCCCGGAGGAAAAAGAGCGCGCACGAGATGCAATGGAAAATAATTGTCCACCGGTGACCGTCTTGGACTAGTCGGAGCTTTTTCGCGCCCCTCCAATCGCTTTAATTGGTAATCGGTATTTACTCTGACTTAAATTCACGTTAATAATATCGAGTTTCGAGAACGAGTTTAGCGATAAATGTCGCTCGAGAGAAGAGATGATAAAAAAATGTCCTGTACATGCAGCGCTGTTAATATAAGGCCGTTGCCGCGCAATCTCCCAGCCGATAAGCAAAAACAATGCCCTTCCCCCGGAATTTAGCCGGCGCGGTATTTTAATTAAGCAGCTCCCGGACGCCTAATCGAGGAGAGGTGCGTCTAAGTCGAGAGATCGGTGATTTACGCTCCCGGCTACGGAGAACGAAATGAAATTGATCCCGAGGCTCTTGTTAGCACGGGACGCGCTCCTCCATATTCCTGCCGGTCCTCGTGATTCACGAGCGCATTCGCTCTTATTGGCTCGCGATTTTTACTGCCGACTCCGGAGTCGGGACACCTGCCGCTGCGCAAGAGGCTATATATATATATATGTAAGAGAAAAGCTTCGTTTTTCATTAATAACGCTTTAGATTCGATTTGCTGATTTACAAATATATTTGTTCTTTAAAGCCCGAGTCAGAAAGTGATTACGCCTTGCTTTCACGGGCGAGTAGGCGGTTTTTCGTGCCGACTTTATTAAGCGCGACTCGCTCTATTCGCTTTCGAATGCAAACGACTGCTCATCAATATTTATAATGTTTTTCCTCGTAATTCGACCAGTCTTTTTCGGGATAATCGAGCGCGGAGAGAGCGAGTTTATTATGCAAACGGCCAGAGTTTTTAGCCGATCGGATTAATTATCGCACGGCTCTTGGTTGTTAAGCGCCCGGTAATTGATAAAAGCAAAAATTTCCCCAGAACTTTCAATGCGACCCGCTCCTCTTTGTCTCGATAAGCCGATTAAATCAGCGATCGATCAAAAGTAAAAAACTCGGTTATATTCGGCCTCGTCTATCGTCGTCTAAGACAAAAGTTGTACCTTTTGCGAGCTCGCTAGCTAGGAAAAGGCGAATTAGACACAGCCGAGAGGAACGGCCGACTTTGCGCTTCATTGAGCTCCGGACACACGTACATTTGCGAGCGAGTAAGCGCCCGATCGGAAAGCCTGCCCGCTTGTTTTTCCACTTGCGGTTAAAGGGGCGGCGGAAAGAAAGCGGAAAGAAAGCGGAAAGAAAGCGCAAAGAAAGCAGCCCCTTCCCTCTTTCGGGCTTCTTTTCATGCAGAATGAAACTCTAGTTGTCGAAGAAGAGATTGAATTTTCAGCGTCTGTACCGATGGAATTCCGGGCAAGGAGGACGTCACCCGGTGCATAATAATCCCTCTTCCCCGCTCGTATCGCACCAGAAGACACAATCGAGGGGAGTAAAACTACATAGGAGCGCCGGATATGATAGCCGTTTGGCGTCGGAGCCGTAACTACTTTTCGCAATAACGAGAATGCCGCGTGCCTGGCACGAAAAGAAGCTTTCTCCTTCTCCGCTCGCTTCCTTCCATTCTCGAATCTGCTCGTACGTGCAGCCGAGGAAGCTAAATCGGGAACTTGGCTGCTCGCGCGCACTCGCAACAGGGAAACCGGGACTTCCGCAGCTCCTTCTAATCTCGCGCGCGCCGACTAGACGTCCTACTCGAGAAGATGTGCTTCCTTAGACTAGACTGCTTGCTCGCTCGCTAGCAGAGTCGAACGAGCAGGCACAAAAGTCAGCCGGGAGCGCGCAAAAAAAAAAAAATGGAACAATTTCTGGCCGATTGAGCACGCTGAGCCGAGAGGGCGGAAAACGAAGAAAAAAGGCAAAGCAAACAGCGCTAACGACGACGCGGCGCAATTTTACGGGCGCTTGTTAATATTTACGATCTGAATACAGGCTGAATAATAATAATCGCCGCCCTGATGAACCTCCGCCAAAGGATCGGCTTACTTCTGCCCGTAAATAGAGACAAACAATCTACAAAGTGCGGGATCTTTGCGTGCATGCCTAATTGTAGCCGCTATTCTCGACGATCCAAGGAGCTCAAATTCAAGGATAATAATTTCAGTCTCCTAGTACAGGGGACAAGAGAAATCGGCGTAAAGAAGAAAAGGTGGAGACGTATGACCTAAAAAGTAACTTTGTCCGGAAATTACCAGTAAACAGTGCGGATGCACATAAAGTCTGAGGTTAACGGATGTTGTAAAGCTCCAGCATAAGGCGGAGTTTGCAATTTAAAAAACAGCTTATAGTTTCTCTTTAGTACTAAGGCAATTTACGTAAAGTAAATAAAGTAAGAAATATCGTTTTTTCCTCCGAAAACCTGACCTGCGTGGAAGCGAATCAGTTATTGATACTGTCAAAATTGTACACTGAGAAAAATTTCATAAGAAAATTTAATATGTCATATAATAAAAATGACTATATTTTATAGTAACGTAGGGACATACTGAAATAATATTATCTTTTGCTATTCCGCCCATATTATAGTAATTTTTTTTTAATGCGAATTTAAATTAGAACATTGAAATCTAATGTGAAAACAAATTAAATGATAAAATTTAAATAATAATTTTTTTTTTTTACGGCGGCTGGGCTCGATCCCGCGGGACCTTCGGCTTGGTAATAGGACGCGTTTACCACTTACCTAAATAAGATTCTTGACATGAGAATTTTGAAACTTATTCAAATGGAACTTCAATGATAATATTTAATGATAATAAATAAATACGATAATACGAACAAAAATATAATTAATTCGCATAAAATAATAATGAAATCAAAATTTTTACTATTTAATATAATAATTTTTCTAAACTGAGTGCTTGAAAAATTATTTCAAATACATTAATTTTTTCTATTAGTATAATAAAAGTTTTTATAACTTGAACGTGTCCCACCGTTACTACAACATATAGTAATTTTTCTTAGATTTGTATTAAATTTTTATACGACATTTTTCTCAGTGTATACGTGCAGCTAATTAAGGGGATATTTTACTATTTTTTTGTATCGCTCGAACGGCTCTAAGCGCGCGGTTCAAAACTTGAAGGATTATAGAGGTGAATTTTCAGAATGCATTTGCCGGAGCCGCAGAAGATGGAAACTCGCGATTCCGCAAGCGGGAGGAAACTTTACGGGAGTCGGCGCAACTTTCGAACGTTGATCTTTAATATCATCGTTGCGCAACGACTGCTTAACCCATTACCGCTAAATCCTGGAGAATCGTTATCTTAGCGAAGAAAAAATGCTCGCTCTTGTTAAGGAGTGCGCAACCGCACGAGAGCAGCTTTCGAATCACGCGGCGAGATTCCAAAATTTTCAATTGCCATTTTTAAGTAGTAATTTTTCAATTGTTTAACCGTAGCTATCCTTGTTCCCTGTTTTTCATAAGCGTTATTTACCGCCTGAGTAATGAAAGTACAAAGAGAGTCTTAATTTTTATGGCTTCCGGCTTTGATTAAGCACTAAAGCGGGAAAATTCAGCGGCTAATGAGGCAATGAACTCGATCCGCGACGTCCGCCTTCAGCTTACGCAAGTAGGATTTATTATGGGGGCTCGTAAAAGTCGATAAGAAGCATTTTTCATAATTGCGTCCTTGCGTGAAAAATGTCTTTTAATTTCATTATATCCGCCTGATAGACGTATTTGATTATTCATTAAATTGATTTAGCAAAAGACATCGCACTTTGAACGATTATACGCAGAATGTAGATATTGTCAGGTCCTTAGCAAGGACCCCATTGGGAAAAAAATCAAGAGTAAAATGATTGCTAATTTTCTCGTATAGACCAAGGTACGTAAAGACTCCGCTTTAAGCGCCTATATAACAAGAGAGGCCCCTACACATTCAGTCTGTTTTCACCTCGAACCTCCGCAGTCAATCATCGCCGTTAAACTCCTATATGCGAAGCGCTACACTTGCAGCAGGTTGCGGCTCATCCCCCGTAAAAGGGAGCAGCTAACGAATTCACAGTCACGCCTGGGCAGCTTTTCGGCCGCGTTATTTATTGCTCCTCGCCGTGCGCCCGCATAAATGCTCGCGAGAGGAAGCAGGTACCTTTCCAATTGTCGCGCGGCCCGCCAACTCTCGAACTTGCCGCATCGAGATTTTCTGCGAGTTCATTGCTTCTAATAGATAAAAGTTCATCCGCCGCGCAAATTCCGTCTTTCGTTAATTATTTTTTTAACGAACAGGTCGTTATTCAATTTCCGAGCTACTCGTTATTAATTAAGCCACGCGGTTCACGTAAATATTCATAAGCCGTACGGAGCAGTATTGATTATTAAAATGTGGATGCGCGAGTGAAAAATGTTAAACTTTTCATTAACTTTTCGGTAATTCATTATCAAGCGTTTGGAAAATTTTTAGTCTGCGACGAACTTGCTTTTCTTTCCTTGGCAGTGAGCAAAGTCCCTCGGTTTAAGGGTAAAGCACGTCTCGAACTTGAAAGAAAAAGTCAAGATTAAATCCGCCAAAATACTCGGAAACTGGCGCTCTTAATTGTTAAAACATTCTTGTGAACAGGCAAGCGCAGCAGGCTGGTTAAGTAGTCGCTTAGGAAAAAGCAAATTCGTGCCCGTAACCATTACCGTTTGGAATCCCCTTAATGTCCTGCTCCGGAAGGCATTTAGCGAGTCGAAAACGAGCGCCGAGTCAATTAGCCAGCGGAAAAATTTTCGGTTATAAATATTCAATCCTGAGCCGCGGCAAGTCGACTCGCTCGAGCGCAAGTCGCGCTGTAAATAGTAAACTAAACTCGCTGCATTAGGTAAACTACTCGTTGCATTAGGTATTCACGCGCCGCGCGCTTCAGAAAGACGTGTTTTGAAAAGCGAAACAACGCCTCTTGCTGGAGCAGCTATTTCAAATTCCGCGTTACGCCGCACAATAATATCGAACGAGCGCGGCACTAATTTATTCACTAACCTACCCTGCATGCTCTCAGACGCATCGAAACTTTTTTATAGACCCCCGTTAAATGATATAAAAAAGCAAGCGCTAAAATTCGAGAGCGTCCGGCTTGAGCGATAAAATTCCGAGCGGGAAAAGCCGAAGAGAGCAGAAGCCCCCCGGACTGTCGACGCGTAAACGATTCTCTATTCTCTAAAAATACGCCCAGTTTCCTCCGACTCCTGGAGGCGCTGTGGATTTCGCGCGGCGAATATACGCTAAATATACGCGCCGAATCGACGCGCTGCGATTTTCGTTTATCCAGCCCCAGAGCCGATCTTGCCAGCAGCCAGAGAGACGCCACGCCACGAGCGATGTACGGCGGGGAACAAGATACGCGCAATTTTGGCAATACAAGCTGCGCGTAAAATTTAGCGCCTTATTTTGGCTTTTGAACAAGTGGTCTTGGGTAGATACGAAAGTAGTTTGTCAAAATTTTTTATATATAACTATTATTCGCTACTTATTCTCAAGCTAGAGACTCGATAAGTCAGGGCGGTTTGATCTGCCCGCTTGTCAAATCAAGTCGGGCGTAAAAAAGCCAAAGCCCGGGGGAGAGAAGAGGCCTGTTAGCCGGTCCTTTACCGAGGCGAGGCGAGGCCTTAGAAAACCGAGCCATGGATTACGGTGTATTTAAGGCGGCGCTCTACACCAGCAGCAGCAGCAGCAGCAGCAGCAACAGCAGCAGCAGAGTTATGGGTTTAACCTGTGCGTCGCCGCCGCCATCGCGCGGCGAGTTTCTTCGCCCCTCTCTCTTTGTCTCTCCTTCCAGGGCTCCTTCGCTCCTATCTTATATCCGTGTATACTAAGCGACCGCTCCTCCGGCATTTTCTAGCGGCGGATCGGCGCGTAGATAGCCGGCCGAGTTATATAATTATGAAAATCAATTTCGCGTAGGAGAGGCCTTTGTTTTTGCTAAAGATTCGTTGTAATGTGAACAAACTCCTCTCCTCTCTCTTCATTGTCTTACTCGAAGCGTCTCGCCCGAATAATGACCAGCGCGACCTATGCCCGTCAAAGCGCCAGTCTTAAAGCCTGGAGCCAGGAAACGGAATTGGAAGAAAAAAAAAAAGCCTGGCCCGGCAGAGAACGAAGCCCGAAAGTTTTTGCGCTCGCGCACAAGGTGAACGACAGAAGCGGGATAGGCAAGAAGCGCCGAGTAAGCGAACGAGCGGAGAGCGGAGAAGGAGCCCGACTTCAAGGCTAACCGTTCGGGGCCGGGTACAGTCGGACGCAGAATTTTCAAGCGACCGAGCCCAAGTAACGACGAAAATATCGCCGTCTTCGCCGTTAACGCTCGCTCAAATTTTCCTCGAACGTCTCAAGTAAGAATTGCAATTGGAGACCAAGCGGAAAACATGCAGTTCGTGAGATTAACATAATATATGTGATCGATCAATTTTGCTGAAGAAATCTTTTGAGGTTGAAGTACTTTAGTGTACTTCGCCGGGAAAAACATTGTTTTATAATAAGAAACAGTTTTCTCTAAAATTTTGCAGCTAGACTTATTTTCTTTAAAAAAAAAACATTCTTTCCGTAATTCCTTAAATCAAAATGTTGCCGGTTCAGAGCGAAAAAGACCAGCAACAGTATTTTCAATGAAGCGCGTCACGTCACTTTCCACTCGACGTAGCACAGCCAGCGACGCTCCATTAGAAAAAGAAAGACTCGCAAGCTTTTTCTCCTCGAAAACTTGGCGTGAAACGCTTCGAGTTTATAAAGCTCTCGCAACTTGACAAAACAAAGCAGAGCGAGAGGAATCGAAAAAAAAGCAGCAGTAACAGTGGTGGAAAACACACAGACTTGTTTTTGCCTCAAAAGGAAAGGTTTCGATTGTAAACAGGATCCACGAGTAGCAAGTTACTTTCCGATTTATTTAGCGCTAAATTCCAGCAACAATCTTCCCAGCGATTCATCTCTTGTGAACGTAAAATCACGGCTCAGCCCAAGCAGATTAGCCGAGGAACTGGTTTTTTTTTCCTGCAGCCGAAAGCAGGCAAGAAGAAGGAGAAGAAGAAGAAGAAGGCGGAGCTTCGAAAAGCAGTCTTCGTTTAAAGGGCGATTAATAAGACCTTAGAAAAGATGCGCCGTTATGCGGATAGACCGCACGATGAACTGCGGCAGGCGAAAGATCGATTAAGCAGATGCATGGAAGAAGGAAAAGCAGACTTTCTTGCTTTTAAGGAAAGATTTTCTTAAAACAACACGTGTAAAATAAAATTAGCACAAGCAAACTTGTTGAATCATCTGTTATTGGCGAATTATATATAAAATTTTGCTAAAGTCGTTGAATCTTTTGTCCTGCATCCAATTGCTTCGCATTGATTCGATAATTCGATTGGTAGAAAATAAAGCAATCCTGCTGGTTAAAATATTAAGCACTATCTAATTTTTTTAAGCTAATCATTAGATTTACATTTTTTAAAGGCTAAAGGTTACCCTCTGTCGGTAACATTAACATCTTAAAAACTAATTTTTTAACTTTTCAAACTACGTTCTTAAATAATAAAAATATATTTATTAATTTATGAATTAATCTATTTAAAAATTATTTATTTAAAATTGGCCACTAAATAGAAAGCAGCCATCTTCTGCTTCAAAAGCGTGACGAAAATAAAAAATTATTAGCCAGCGAATAGCCGAAAATAAACCAGAAATCGCATTAATCGGATCCATTAATCGGAGAATCATATAATGCCCAACATAGAATAAATTCTTACATCTTTTGAAAAGATAAAGTTAAAGCTAATGTTTAAAGACAATGGCCAGTAATTCAAGCAATTAATAAGTTTTTTACAGCTGTTACAGTTGTTGTACTTTTTAATCGTTTTGAGCTAAAAATTCAAAGGGTATTTTTGGATTTTATGTTATATATATGTTATATATTCCAACAAATGAATGTTTGCTTTGAAAATCAAAGGTTTATTTATAAAGATAAATTTGGGGGCACATCTATCACGAATTCTATTTCCTCAAATTAAAATTATGATATTGGAACCTAAAAATGCATTTATTTACGTGAGCGCTGCTTGGGATATACCGCCGATGTTAGTCCGATGGCGGTATTTTCAGCTTTACGCTTTACCGCTTTCGTTCGCATCCGCAGATTTATTGCATGCAAACAGCGCTTGAAGCTTGAAGAAGCTAGAATCAATAACCCAATTGTCTGGAGAAGCTCCTCCGTGAAATCCGCAGGAACAACTGAAAAAGTGTGTAGGATCCAACCGAGCGACTTATCTCTCTTCAAGTAAGCGGCCAGTATATACATTAAATCGCTGCCGCCACCAGCGTAACTTCCTCTCCTGATGTTTGAGAAAGAGGGGATCATCGAGAAATTCAAGAGAGTTGCGGCTTCAAAGTTTTTCTATCCAGAAGCGAAAAATTCAGTTGCCAAGGGAATCAGAAAAAATTTATAGTATATTTTGTTTTCATTGTGCGTTTTTAACAGAATCAATTGTTGAAATTTATACGAATAATTTAAAACCTTTATTTTACCGTGCTCCGCAGTTTTCCTGGAATTAATTAATCATCCAATGTTTCATCCACGGAAAGCACGAAATTGGCTGGTTTGTAATTAATTTAAAATTTTTTGTCATATTTGGGTCTTGAAGGGTCAAGCAAAGAGCATTTTTCAAGGCGGCAACTTGTAATTCACAACAAGAGTCGCGAGCTACTGCAGATATAAGATAAAAATTCGAAAGTTATAATTGAAAGAGTTATAATTGAATTTTGTCGAGCAGCACTTTGTAGTTTACACAGCGGCTTTAAGCACTTGATCCGGCAGGGAAAAACTTTTCGAACTTTTATGTCGCGTGGAAAATCAGATTCGGCCGAACCTCGCGCCAAATCGTTCCTGGCCGATAAAACTCGGCAGGAACTGATTTCCCAGAGTCAAGAATGACTTTGCTCGTTACAAAATGATTGCCGAACGGCTTTTATCGGGCAGTTTCGTAAGGTCGGGGCTTTGCTAAAAATTTTTCACAGAATGCGTTTACTTGATTGGAATGAACGTTAAAGTTAATGCATGAATATTTCTTTTCTTTGCTTAATACCCGCTCTAATGTAATGAGAGAATAAATCTCCGGCCGAGAAATTTCTGCACCGAGACTGTATCGATTCAATCAGGTGCAGCGATTGGGAAAGAGCTCGGCAATGCTCATATTTTTCGGTATTATTGCATGCATGCTTATTTTCTTCATTCGCTGCAGATATATATTTGTTAAGAAGCAAAGTTTTACAGCCTCTAAAGTAGTGACTCTCGCTCTTGCTTACGAACTGGGTTCCGCCCAGTCCAACCGATTCTTTGTCTTTCCTGTCCGATGAAATTCCTAATTGCATGAAAGTTGAATCCACGCCACGGACTTCTCGATAGAAATTTCACTCAGAAAAGCGGTTTCGATTACGGCGCGGCACGAGAACTCTCGACTTACCTGGAACAGAAAAGGACAAAGAAACGATTAGCATGCATTTTCGAGAAACTAAAAGCTGCTAAGCTAGCCTATAGTCTATTAAGCTAATTCAAATGAAATGCGGCCCCTAATTTGCCCATCCGGCGATGTTTATATATTTGAAATGATTATTCCGCCAAGAATATTAAAATAAAAGAGCAAAGCGTCCGAGTTGGCGATCGGGCTTATGGTGCATCTTGGAGAAGAGCGTAACAATTCTGGTAGCCGCTCGCAATTTATTTCTAATGCCGCACGCGAGGAGGAGGCGCAGCCTAATGCAATTAGGGGCTTCGTTAACGAAGAACCAGCACACCGACCCACTGGCAGCGGCTCTATGTATATAGTAGTGGAACGGCACGCAAGAGCCGCCACGAAAAAGAGACAGAGCTGTGTTCCCTCGAGCCGTGTACTCGTATTACGACTAAAGAGTATGTAGATATTAAGCGTGCCGGACTTTCTCACGGACCTCCGAGTCTGTGTGCTTATAGAGAGAGAGTAAGCTTTCGCTTTAGTCCGTCGCATACATAATAAATCCGACCAATTATTCGCTCTGCGAGCCACTGCCCGCGAAATCGATGAGTCGATTTTGAAACGGCAGAAACAGCCCGGCGCTTCTTCGCCTCGAATTATCCATTGTCGACTGATCGGCAGGTTTTAATTCGAGCGCCGGAAGCCTGGCCAAACGAAGAAACGTGCTGGCCGCGCCCGAGCGCACCTCGGTTCCGAACAATCTCGGTTATTGCGCAACGGCGACTTTCGCGCGCGCCGCCTGCAATTTCGTGAGCCGCGCGTTTTTCACCCGCGGCACACGCTCGGCCTCTTTCCGGCTTATTTCTGCTTTGTCTCGCGCTTTTTCCCCCAACACTCGACACTGCTTTCACGCTGCAAAACTCATCTTGCAAGATGAGATTTATGGCGCGCCGATTATAGTTTCGAAATCTACTCTGATTTTACCTACTTAATAATTTAATAATCTCGTTAGACCGTTCGAGAGAAATATTTCATTTCGATTCAAGTTTAGTGGGGAAAAAGAAAATAGTCGTGTCCTTCAAGCGGCAAGAAAGTACTTTGCAAGTCGGTACTTTTACTCCTTCCTCGTAAAACAGTCGTCTACTTAATTAAGACAATAAAGCATCATTGCTTCCCAAGTTTTACGACCTGCTTTTCTTGTAATTGTTTCAACGCATTATAAAATCTACGAAACTTTTTATCGACCCTAAAACTTTAAAGTTATCAACTTGGTCTCTGTCGTAAAAAATAACACTAAACAAATAGGATTGCCGAGGTGTGTGTTTTTTTTTTTTTTTTTTAATTTTGGCGTTCTCGCAAGACCCCCGCCATAAAGTCCAAGAATTTTTGACATAGGAAACGCCGCTATAACGTCGAACTCGTAAAATTTCTCCATACATGCATCTACTTTATAAAACGATCAAAAACAGGCTGCGCGCTCACTTATATCCGAGAACGAAAGTAAAGCAAAATCGCAGCGAGCGATAATAACGGCTACGGAATTGATGCATTTAACGCGCCACATTTCCTCCCGATGACAATGTATATATTTTCTTGGCGCGGAGTCGAAAATCAAGCCGATCGAATCGATTTTGCAATTCTCTGCAAGGCTGTATTTTCCGAATAAAAGCTTGTTTACTGCTCGTAAAAACTCGGGCTCTCAAATCCCGTGGGTAATTATCGTAACTTGCATCAATTCGAACTTTCCAGGCAACTTATGATCGAATTTTGAATCCGACGGAATTCAGGCAGCCCTAGAACGAACCGCTGCGACGAGCGCCAAGATAGAAATTGGAAGAAAGTCGCGCGCATTTTTGTTCATTGGCTCATCGCGGTGGGTTACTCAAGAACTCGCTGAGTCAGCCGCTCTAAGCCATTGACTTATCGAGAGATTATCGCGACGCGACAAGCCGACCTCTCCCGACGAGCTTTTACCTCGCTAGATGTACATTTACGACGCTTTCTAAGGTGGCCGCGAAAGTGAAAACCTATACGTCGACTAGAATGACCTATACGGATTGTTGACCGTAAAGTCACGTTTAATGTGCCTTTTAGACTGCTTCCTGTCGCAGCAGCAATAATCCAACCAGTTTTCTCTCTTTAAAAAATTCACTTTAACCCATCACTTGTTTTATAATTGAATAAAAACAATGCTCACTTGTTTATCTGCTTTATCAAGAGTTGAAGGATATTTCTTCCCCTGGCCATTTGAGCATGAATCATTGTTTATCGATAACGCTCGGGATACGACACTTCCGGCTTAGCAGCGATTGATACGGAAAACGAACGGAAGAGATTACACGTTCGTTTTTCCAAAGTTCCCGGCCCGGAATCGCCGCCAATAATAATATCGCATAATGATGCCCTCGCTATACGTGACTGCGACTCGAAACAACGGCAACGGCAGGCGAGAGCTTTTCCCAGAGAGAAAAGCGCTCGGCTTCCGGCTGACTAATTCTCTCACCTGTGCCGGGACGATAAGGAGGCAATGAAAGCGCGAATTCAGTCGGCGCGCACTCTGCGAACGCCGCACTTTTCGAGCTCCCCGGGGAAATGAAAATGCTCGAGCGCCGCGGAGTGCGACGGTTTTAAAAAAATACATTTCGGGGAATGTCGGAATAATTATTTGAAAAGTTTTCTTGAGCGTTAATCTGCAAGCTGATCCAATTGCATACCGTCTCGGGAGCCGTTTACCTTGGAGGGGAGGGGGACGAAAAAAAAGTCGAGCTACGGAGCGTTAAATTTCCGCGATTCCGTCGTATTTATATATAAATAAAGCTGGAGAGGCGCTCGTTTCAGCGCTTTATATCGCTGGCGACTTGTCGTAAAGCCAAAGCGCGGCCAAAGCGCATTTAGCACCTGTTGGAATGCGCTGCTTGCGTAAAACTGCTCGGTGGCTCGGCCGCTCATCTCGCAGGAAGGAGGCGCATTTCCTCTTCTCTTTTCCCCTTCGAGCTTTTTTCGCTTGAATCATCGCGGCAAAGGGAGAGCCTCTGCAGCGGCTCTCTCGATCAATTTTTATGCCCGAGTCTTTGGCTTCTATACTTATTTTTATTTCTCTTTAACATTTCTTGGCGAGTAAGTTTATCAAACATTTGTCTTTCCTGACGGAGTCGTTCGCGTTTATTGAAAGCAAGCAACAAAGCTGCGTCTTATAAGGAGGACTTGAATGTGCAGTACTGAAATTGCACACCCATTGTGACAACGTTTTCTTCTCCGTAGCCAAGTTCAACGTGGCGAGGTGCATTCGAGCTCAGGCATATTTCAAAGCTGCGTCACGTGATAATGGCGTCTCGACATCCCTCCAAAGCAGCCATGCAGATCCCATAAAGTTGGATGAGCGTGTTTCTAGGTTAGAACAGCCCCCGGGCAACGCATTTATCAACTGCACATTACGGCTTTTCGGGGAATCCTTTTAAGAGCGTAAATGCATTCGGGAGACAAGGAACGAAAAGCCGGCAACTTTTGAAAACATTTCAGTATTTGTAATTAGCCTCGTCTGCGGAATCTATTTCAACGAGCAGTGTTATTATAGTTCTGCAGGCCACAAAACCACTAGAAGCCGCTTAAATTTCAATGCGCGCGCAACACTCGGCAAACAAACTCGGCGCCGAAAGCGTCGCGAACGTCGATCAGTTTCCCGAGATGAAAGAAACCTCCAGCACTCGGACGGGCCAGCGGCGCGTATTAGTCTTTTTTTATTTAATTCGAGAAGGAGAGGAGGAAAAAATGTATTCCCGACGGCCAAAAGTGGGACGGCGCTCGGGCAGCTTGTCGGTAAAGGCTGACTGTAAATAGAAAGGAATTCAAGCGAGCGCGTGAAAATTGCCGAGGAAAGTCGCAGCCGAAGCCGAGCGCCGTTCCAGATTTCTGAGCGGGACTGTACCCGCGGAGCAGTTTTCTACCTGGTCAGGCCGGATCGCCTCGGCCCTTTCTCCGCTCCCCCTCTCGCGCCGCTCGCGCTGCAGGTACACTGCACTTTTAACTCCCCCCCCCCTTCTTCTGACTCGATCCAACGGGCGAGTTTACGCGCACTCCGAGGACAAATGGACTTGTGATGCGCGCGCACGCACGCAGCTCTCTATTATAACCGCTGCCTCCTTCCAAAGAGGCAGCTTGGTACGGTTTTTGAGTAGCCGGCTAGAGATAGAGATTTAATTAATCGCAAGTTAGTTATTGAAATTGGCTTTGAACGTATTTCGACGGAGAATGCTTTAATTTCGCCGTAATCTCAGTTTTCATTACAACGGCTCTCATTAAATACGTAACGATATTTTCCGCTTAATGACCCTGTCAATATTGAATAAAATTCTGCGAAGGTAATTCAGGAAGCGAAATGAAGGGTATTATTTATTTAATTAGGTAATTAATCTAGGCATTTCGAAAAATGTACAATCAGTTGCAGATACTTTTTGCCAGCTCGCTAATAAATACATCACTTGAATTTTTCGTGATATTGCCCCTGGCGCTAGGATTCGCTCCGACTAGCCGGCGATATATCGCAATTTAATCTACCCCCGTCCCCGTTGGAGCTTTTTTCCGGAGCGCGTCGCGCTCGTTAAATTCCCCTTGCTCGGCGGCTCGTTAATTAGGGATAAAGGCCGCTTATTATTCACGTGCTTTGGCAAAAAGCCGAAGCATTCGCGCGATTTCGAAGAATCCGAGCGAGGATGCACGGGGCTAATGTTTTTGCGCCTGCGCACGGGGACAAAGCGCGCAGTGCCTGGATGCTTTCTTTCCTCGCCTTCTTCGAAGAAATCCGAAAACCGATCGAAAATAAAACCGCGAAAGAAGCAATTGTAAGGGAAAAAATTATAAGGCCCGAAGGTATTAATTGCCTCTAAAGAATCAAGTCGCTCGAAGGTCTTGCTAAGAATGTCACGCGAGCGGGTATTACGGCTATTGTCACGGTTAACATAAGGTTACCTGGAAGTCGCCGCGACATAAATCGCCCATCGGTCGCTGACACCGACGTAAGCAGCGCTCGTGATAATCGATATTGCGCGAGTTTGGCCCATTGTTTGGGTCGAGATAAATCGAGCGCTTAGGAAATTAATTAATTCGGCTTCGATACTTTTGAAAGGGCCCAGGCTGAAAGTTAAACCGGCAGCTTTGCGTTCGTCGAGCTCTAGAGGATAATTTCGAATTCGCTCACAATTGTTAAACTCGCGACAGTGGCTTCAATTTTCTTTCCTTTGCCTCGCGCCATTATGTTGCCAGGCTTATTACGAGTGCGAGCTGCTAGCTTCAGTTAAACGCCGATTGCGAAATTTCTGGATACTTTTTGGATATAATCGCGGTGAAAATGTCATCTCCCGGCGGATGAGAGCTCTCAGCCTAAAAAGAAATAAATTCAGCTAGTAGCCTCGCGAGATATCCCAATCCTAGAAAAATCTCGACTAGAAAAAGCGCATGCAGACGGGCGCGAGTACATCAGCGGGTAATGCCAGCAATAAGCGACGTGACCGCTCGTCACTTCCGTCGACCGGCACTAAGAAGCCTGGAGCGTGTTTTCTCGCTTGGCGAGAGTCGTTGAACCCCCTCGCGTTTATGAGAAGCAGTCGAGTGCGAGTGCGCCGGAAAAAAATAAAGGGCGCATCGTTTGTCGATTCTGTGGGAGCCTTTGGATTAGGACGCCTTCAACCTTAACGACCTTTCTTCTCTCTTTTTTTTTTTTACTTTCTCGCGAGGAAATTAAGCGCTGTGGAGTAAGCAGCTGTGGAACCGCTTATTTTTTCGCTCCTGCCGACCTTTATGAATATGCAAGTTTATTTTCCATTCAATGCTCATTTATTCGGATAGTTTTAATGAAAAATACATCATTTTTTACGCGAAACGCAAAGGATTATAATAAATAAATGACGAATGAAATAACGAATGAACAGCCCGAAAGGCTTTTCGCCGCGAGAGCAGCGAAATAACGAGGGCAAAAAGGGCGGGCGATTACTTCCTCGTCTACGGTAGGTATAGATATATTCATAGTCTGCGGCATTAGCATTAGCGACGATCGCTCAATCGTGACTTATACAGCTAGGTGGGGCAGCCGGCTTAATGAATAGACGGACAGAGACCAGCCGGCTTCCGCGATTATCGACCTCTCGCTCGCGCGAGTAATCGCGAGCTCCGATCGCGAAAGGGAATCAGCTACTTATTGCGGAACCTAGTCGAAATGGATCAGTCGGATTGCGCAACCTATTCGTACATCAGCTGTCTTTCTCTGTCCTATCAAATTGAAGAAATTCATCGACTTTGCCAGAGACAATCAAGCCTTTTGGGACCTCATTCTGATTCAATTCTGGTTCTGCTCTCAGAACTGACTGAATTGTCTCTTGTTTCTTTTAAGCGAGTCCAACGTTACTTTACTTACTAATTAAAATACCTGAAATTTTTTATCTAATTACGCTCTTCAAGGCAATCGAAACTTGACTTATTTGAATAATTACCAATCTTTTGTCTTTCTCCCGTTAATCGAGGTCAAAAGTAGAGAAACGTTCAGATTCCGAGGACGCTTCAGCAGCTATAATCAATCATTATAAAAAAGGAAGAAACTTTTCGAAAGCAGAAGATGAGCCAGGAGCCAGGCTCCGTGCAATGTGAAAAAGGGAAATACTTCATCGAGTAATAAAGATCCACTGAACGCGTTATTAAGAGAGAGAAAGTCCGTAAGCTTTCCATTTCCAGCGGGCGAAAAAGGAGCGCCACCTAGCTCCGCGAAACTCGAAACTATATATACTTCTGTTTATCGGAGTGTACAGAAGCGCGCCGGCGCGCCCATATCCATTTTCCGGGGGAACTTTTCCGAGGGCACAGTGCAAAGACGCGGGCCGTCTTATGTCCCAGCCGCGAATGTATACGCTCTCGCCTCTAACGACTTTACAATGCAAATTGCTCAAATTGCCCAACAATCAGCTAACTGCGAGGGCTGGAATCGCATTAAATAAAATTTGCCGAGCTAATCCCCTTCGCCCCCACACCATCTGCACTTACGAGCTGTTTTAGCGGGAAAAAGTACGAGTAGCGGATCCGGAGCCGCCGCGACATTGAAAACAGTCGTTACAACCTCGTCGTTTCTAGCTACTGATAAGCATCTTTAATAACCTGCTGCGAATAGAAAAGTGTTAACGAGCTTTAACAACGACTCGAGACGGTCGTGACCTTTGATATTAGTTTTTTTCGATTTAAAGTTATATTAGCACGAACTTTACTACTTTTAAAACTTGAGACGTAGCTCAGGTGAAAAAGAGGCCGAGCAAAAGGTTAATATAAACAATTAGCCGCTAAAGCGTAACTCGAGCATTATTCAAGCATTAGCCCGAGAGCGAAAAGCTGAATAATTACGCGCGTCCAATCTTCGCGTGTATTTATAATGAAATATGAAACTTTTAAAATGCAGGACTAAAAGGCGCGAGAGCCTGAAAATTACTCTCTCGAAACGAAAGCCGGGCCGCGCAGCTGAAGCTGGCGCAATAATGCCGCGCGCGAATTATACGCCTTTAGCGCAAGAATAAATACGGGGCAAGAAAAGAGCGGACGAAACAAATTTTTCGAGCGATTGTTAGCCGCTTGAAAACTAGTCGCAATCTCGGCCGAGCAAAACTTCCGCCTTGTTGCTGCTGTTGCTTTCGAATGAGCAGTTATATGTGGCGCGCGGAAAAAGCCCCCTTTCAGCGAACCGCTGCTTACTTCTGCACTTTCAGAACTACCGGCTTCGACGCGAATATTACAAATCTGGGAACAAGAGAACTAATTAAGTAAACCGAATTTTCGACAGTGCGCGGGACAGACAATTTTTCAAAGAGTGACCCTAAAAAGGCTGTTTTTGGGCTATTTTTTGGAGCCGCCGCGACCTCGCCTGCGACCTGGAGAAAAAATATTAAAAAAACCTTACAAGTATCAAATTACTCGTCAGTGAAAACCAAACTGAGCATTGCTTTTTGTTTTTTTTTTAAATTTTGAAAAAACCCTAAAAAAATAATATAATATAGATGTTCGATGTTTTCGGTGACTTTAAGCATTTAAATATATTTTTTCATAATGTCAGAAAAAGTATGTTTATTCTTCTTAATGTTTTGGGGTGAATTTTGATTCCCCAAAACCAATATCTATCAAGAAAATACCTGTAGGATATTTTTAGATTTTTTCTCTAGGGCCAGGTAAGGCGATGGAAATAATTGCCTAATATAATTATAAATATAAATAAAAGTCGATGCTAATATTTATTACTGTCCTAATTCTTTATTTTTTTCGACCTTAGCAAGTCAGTCAACGTAATTTAGGTTGTGTTAAATAAATATATATATATCTGCGATATAAATTGAATTGAATTTCCGACCGCATTGGATCTGAATATATTCGTGGTATTATTATTAGCTCCAATCGAAGAATCACCACTCGTTATTCTATATAACTTGTTTTGATATCCGCTCAGACTTACGTAAACGCAATTAATTATTAGAATTTTTTCAATGGCTTTTTAAAAAATTGATTAACGGCGACTTGTTCCAAGAGCCTAATATATATATAAGTTTGATATACCGAGCCTTAATATTCGAAGGAAGCCGCAATACTTTGCGATGAAAAAGCTCAAAGTTTCTGTTTGCGCGGAAAGGCTCATAAAAGAAAATTCCGCAAGTTCAGTAAGGCGGAAAGGAATTCACCTTCCGCGTAATCTCGGCAGATCGATATAAAGCACCCAATCACCTAGAAACCGCTCTTTTTGCTACGGATTCCGCTGTAATAACAGGCACACACAGCCGCTGGGGCGCTACAGACTTTTTAACTTTAAAGCTTAATAAGCCTGAAAGCACCTCGCCGTTCTCGTGCCGGCCTTCGACAAGCGAAGAAAAAGCGTCCCAGTCGCTTTTGAGCGATTAGAACAGGACATTAAGTTAAAGAGGCTGCATTAAAAGTCTCTGCTAAATCGAACAGATGCAGCGGCGTTCGCAAGCCTTCGGATCGGTGACTTTGTTAACGAGTAATGTAAGACCGGGCAATCGGCCGAGTTTAGGGAGTTTATAGAGGAGCAGGACCAAAGTTCGCGGATTCCGCAGGACTTTGAGCCAGTTTCTCAGCTGCCGTGACTTCTTTCTTCGGGATTTTCAAACTCGCAGCCAACAAATTCAAAGTTACCCATTGCTGTTACTGAATTTTCGAAACTGGCGCTAAAGTGTCTCTGCTGCCGAGTTTATTTAGTTAAAGAAGCCGGCATTAATTTCTTTATTATCCCTCAGACAATCATCTTCCTCAAAAGGTAATTAAAGCACTAGTTTATCCCAGCTCTTTAACCTTTAATTCGCTAATAATTTCTGAAAGCAAAATTAATGCATTCTTAAATAAGGTACTACTACAAGTTTTTTTAAGTCCGATTAATATCGGCGCTCCAAGTACGTTTACGCTCGGAAATGTATTTTAAATAATAACAAGCAGCCGCTTCAAGCAAATTTCACGTCTATTGAGTTTTAAAATTCAAATTTTTTCTTCAGGATATTATGCCGTAACCTTTATACGCTTTTCCTATAAATCAATATCCCTGGGCAACAATAAATTCGCTATGAATTTGAAAGCTCGAATAAAATTTCAATATAAAGGACATTCTTAACTTTACGGCGCTGTAAAAGTTTCGTATTTTGTTTGGCGGCCGCTCTAATAGAACGATGAAGAAAGTTATCTTGGAGCACAGCAACGCCAAGTAAAGGGCTTAATCTCGTTTCACGCTTGAATTATCGGTTTTAAGGACGATCCACTTTTTCGTTTTATTATCAATTAGCAATTTTTTTTTTTTTTCACTCTAAACAGCAATTTAAAACAAATCCTCGAGAAACTTGGTAGTACAATTTTTCCGGTGAAAAAATAGCGCTGCATAGGTGCATTTATAGCTTTGAGCGCAGGATTTTAAAATTGACGATTCTCTCCTCTAAAAACTCGCTTTGCGCTCGCTCTTTACGCCTACCTAATTTAATTACTGGTTCGTTAATAAATTCCATCAGCGGTTTTGCGATCTAATTAACGAAAGGATCGGCAGGAAAAGCGCCATGAATAACAGATATTTTGCTTAAATGCATTCGTCCAGATTGCCGTCGGATGAGTTGGTGTAAGAATTATTTATCGTAGAGGAAAAGTCGGTAGTGGAAATGATTTGAGAGAGCACAAACAATTAAAGAACGGCAGAGAGCCAGCGCGTAAAAAGGCAGACTATCGGCACTCTGAAAGCGCGTCGACGGCGATAAATCCCCGAAACGAGCTTGACTCGCGCGCGAGTCTCGCCCCATAAATTAGCCGCTCGTCCGGCGGCCCTCTCAATTCTTTCCCAAATGAAAAAGGCCCGTGCGAGAATAGCGCTGGGCAACGCACAAATAAGAGAAAGACGCCGGAGGTTCGGTTGAGCCTCTCCTGCTCGTGTATGTCGTTCGAGTTAGCGAGCTGCGCGTCGGAATCGCACGCGAAATCTGGTGGCCTGGTGTCATTCGAGCCGCAGCTTTTGCCGCCGTCGCTAGAAAAAAGGAACAAGGCTCTTCCTTACAATATCATCGCCGGAGGGTAACCGAGCAATTAACGGAAAAAAGCAAAGCATGCCGAGCCAGCCCGGCGTATCCTTCTCACGCAGCTCGGGGCTTGGGAAAGTGAAACGCCGCCGCCGCACACGCCGAGTGCAGAGTGCGGCGCGTTTATGCGCAAGTCGACGAGGGAAAGCGCTTTTTCGCTCGTTGTGCACGCATCGCTTATCCTCTGCACGCCAACTCTTTCAGGCCTCGGCACCCTTTCCTTTTGCCTTCGACGCCCGGTGACGGCTCCTTTGTGACTTATGCCTTTTCTCCTCGTTACGACCGGACAATCGAACGCGATTAATTGCCGGGAAAAAGGGAAAAAAACTTCCTTCAAGCTCGTCGGTTTTTCCGCATGCCCGAAAAATTCAAGCCCCGCTTTATTAATGTTTTACACCCAGCAAACGATAAATCTCACTGTTCATTATTGCGCTTTTTCTTTTCAGAGTTTTAAAGAACAATTTATTTCATTTTTAATGAAAGAGGGCGCATAGATTTAGTACAAGAACTCGGCGAAACCTTCAAGAGGCACTCGATGAAAAGGAAAAAGTTTCCTGGCTTTAAACATGTTGCTCGAGCCTTTTCTGAACGGAGTCTACATAATTCAGACGAATTCACTTAATTAAGAGCTGAAAAAGCTAGGTTAATTAAGTCTATTGGCGCTTCTTCCAATTTTTTAATTCCTTTGCTTTGAAAGGAAAGAGAGCCGAAAGAGAAAGAAAGAACTGGCACAATAAGAGAGTGAGAAAAGCTTCCATAAAAGCAGGACAAAGTTGTCGCGCTCGAAAAAAAGTTGAGAAAGCCAAGCCCAGCGTAGGGTTCGCTCGTACAAAGTCCCACTGGCCTATAGAACCGGGACAAAGTTTGTCGCCGAGCGTAAGCGAAATTCCGAGCGTGATTGCGGCCTGCGAGCTAATTAATGTACAAGCACCGGGATGCGTTCAACAATTAATGTAACCGCCGGCCGCCGGACAGAGCTAATGCAGATGACAATTGGTTATGCATTGTGCTCTAGCCGGTCAATTTTGTATGTATTAACGAGGCTGCTTTTTTGTCTTGTCGGTGAATGTACGCTCGCTCGCGGCACGAAATAAGAGGGGGGAGAGAGGCAAAGCAAACTTGGCGTCACCTGCATCGCCGGCCGTCCACTAGGTGGGTATACGCGACTCTCCCTCCCCCCTCTCCCGGCTGCGTTCGCGTTCGCCGGCGTTACGAGTTTTTACGGTACACGCTACAGTTGCTGCACGCCGCCTCTATAGGTACCCTTGGCTGCTCGCGGCATCGAGTCCCAAACCGGTTCTTCGAGTCCCGTCTGCAAACGCGCGTCAAGAGTACACACTCTGATTCTCGATAGATCTGCGACCATCTGCAGTATGCGTATTTTTACTTTTTTTTTACAAGCTGCACCACCCGTTCTCTTTCATTCCGCGGGTTTAAACGTTGCTTTTGACAACGATTCCTTTACAGCGCATTAATATTATTATTTTTATTTTACCTGCAAACCTTTACGTAATACTGATTGCCGTTTATTAAACGACGTGGTTAGTACGACGCCCCTTTCAACTCTTCGCTTTCCCGCTTCTTGAAAGGTTAAATGACATTTTTAATAATCAATTAAAAATGTCATTTAACCTCTCTCTCTCCCTCTCTCTCGAATTCTGTTTCGACAGAAGAAGGCAAAATGAACTGGCATACACCGAAGGCAGTTCTCCGACTCGGTACCCAGCCAGCATCGTTCCTCGATTCGCCGCTAATCGGGATCATCATTCGCCAGGCGTTCTCGCTGACAAAAGACACAAAGGCGCTCGCGCCAAGGCGCGGAACTTGTTAAAGGGACTGTACAGAGTCGCGCAAGAGAGAGTGGCGCGCTTAGCTGCTGCTGCTGCTGCTGCTGCTGCGGCTGCGGCTGGTTCACGGTTAAATTGATACGAGCCAGTGGCCGCTCGATTATTTCTCCGTAGGGTTCACATTTTGATTATTGGAGATCAGTTTTTAGCTCCAGCTCGCCTTACACATATCAAAGTGGGGGTAGTGACTTTTGACGCCGATACCAAGTACGGCTATTTCATTGGAAAAGTTCGACGAGATTTCGTCGGGTGCTTGGTGAATGTCTGTTGAAACTTACCGGTATCGATTGACGAAGAGAGTGAGGAGCGAGGAAGAATCGCAGCCCGGCTCCTTTCCCTGCTGCTGGTTCAGCTGCTGGTCTTCGGTCGTCGACCCAGCCAGAGAAGGGGAAAAGGCAAAGGATCGCACCTCGCTACCTGTGCGGAGAGGGCAAAAGGCACGCACGTGTCAAACCGTCACTATTGCTCACTTATCCCTTCAAACGAACAATTCGAAATCTCACTTCCCGCACTCTTCACTTGGTCACAAGCTCCTCTCCGCTAGCCGTACGTTTTCTCCATTTCTGCGCTGGAAGCTGTTCCAAACGGCCGACTGCTGCCCTCCAGTCCGGAGAACACGAAAATCCACCGCGGCACTCACTTTCTCTCTATATATATATCTCTCTCTCTCTCTCTCTTTCTCCTGGCGGCTGGTAGTGGAAGCTGACTCACGGGGGGTTGCGCGCACAACGGTCGGCTCGCAACTGGCGCGTTCTTCGAGCGACCGCCGCCGCGCTCCGCAGTCCCCCACCCCAACCCACCACAGCGCCAGGAGAAGAAGGCGGGGCGTAAGCGCGCGTTTTTTCTCGCGCAACGCGAGCAGCCGACGCTTGTTTATTTACGAGAGCCTCGCGGATTATTCGCGGCTACAGGTGATTTCGGATGCTTTTCTTGGGAATGACGGGCACGGAAATTCGAACGGACTTGATGTTTTATGCATTTGCTAAGTTATGAGCGATTGAAAAATGCTCGAAAATTTCAAAATTTTCATGGGATCAACATTTTTAGCAGTTCTAAGAGTGAAAAGCGAGCTGAAAAGTTTCAGACTAAACGTCACTAAGCGTCTCTCAAGCATTTACCAAGCATTCAAGCGTTCACCGTTTGACCCAGAGTCTCGTTAAAAGCGGCCATATTTTTATAAAAAGCTTCCGCCGTTATAATGCACTCTGTAATCCGGTGAACAGATATAGATGAACAATTGAATTAAAAACAGCAGAGGTAGGTGGGTTATCTCCGAGCGTCTGCGGAATTCCAGGATATAAATCAGTTTGCTTGAAAGCTCTGGAAAAAAAGAGGAGCACCACGGCAACCAGTTCGACTTGGAAAAAAAGCGTCCCCGCACTCACATAATAATCAGGCCCCTCTCCCCGGCGTTCGTTTATCTCTTTTTTTCGTCCGTCCGCTCGTGACTGGCTTTTCCGCGCGCGGCGAATCCTTTTATTTCGCGCAGCAGCGCCGCTACGGTCGTCGATCCCTCGCGCAGCTTCGTATGTGCGTATAAATAATCCTTTAGTGGAGTCTGCACCTTTCGACTGCTGTTTCACGCCACAAGCTCCCCCCTCCTTCATATTGCTCCTCATGTAGCTCATATATATTTGGGACTGAAACTTTTCAAAAGCAACGGCTAATGCAAAATGCAGCTTTTACGTTCGCTCGCGGTGATTTTAATATGAACGAGAGAAAAAACGGATATCTAATATTATTACGAATATTTAATATTCAACTAATAGAGCACTGCACGAGAAGAAAATGAAAAGAATTAAAAAAAAAATAAGTAAAAGAGCGTAAAATAACTAATCTAAGGTCTGCCCGGTAGCGGACTTCATCCGCTCTGAGCGAGAGCTGCAGGAGCGTAGACCCTTTCGGCCGGTGAGCGGGAGCCGCTCTCAGCGAGGGTACTCCGAGCCTGAGATAGCTAACAAGCTCGAACGGACGTCTTGTCCGATGATCGGCTGGCGATCGAGTGTGCCAAGTGCGAGACGCCGCCGCACAGTGGTGCTTTTTGTCAAAAACGTGGCCAAAATGCATTTTTAAAGACTTTTTTCTAAAGCCCAGTAAACATGCATGATTATCTATTTTTAAGACCGCCATTGAACATAGAAGTTACTGCAAATTAAAAGCAGAAACTTTTCTCAGAGAAATATAAAGCAAATAAGTGAACGTTATTTCGCTGTTATTTCATTTTTTAATTTTACATTAGTTAATTATACATTTTAATTAAACATTAGTTCTTTTTTGAGCAGCGAAAAAATACTGAAAATTTTACTTATTTTTTCACAAAAATGGATAATATAAGAAGGTGCTTCGCGTTGCTTCACTTTGAATAAAATAAGAACATTTAATATAAAGTATGTATTTTTTAACAAAATTATGTAAATGTAACTTAATAAAATTTAATATTTTTAAATTAATATTGCATATCTTATGTGAGCTAGTTTCTAAGTCTTGCATAAACCGATGACCATATGTTTACTGGATTAACGATATTCCAACGGTTTTACGATTTCTTTATCAGGCAACAGAATTTTTATTTCATAATTTTTTATGTTACATACTTTCGTAGTTTAAAAAGTTTTACTTGATAATGCGTAAGTATTACATATATTCACTGTTAGTATTATGGTATAATATTTATACACATAAGGTTAAAGTAAAAAATAAGAATAATAAGAATCACATTCTCTGTATTTAATATA
Organism: Ormyrus pomaceus; assembly: GCA_900474385.1. Lineage (NCBI taxonomy): Eukaryota > Metazoa > Arthropoda > Insecta > Hymenoptera > Ormyridae > Ormyrus > Ormyrus pomaceus. The sequence continues at coordinate 2,439 of UCOM01002011.1, read as the reverse complement.
TTAAATTTAATATTATTATTTAATAAATTAATTATTTAATAAATTAAATTAATATTTAATATATTAAATACAGAGAATGTGATTCGGCGAATAAAACGGTTAAAATTACATAACTTTTTATTTTTTTGTTTTTAAATACAAACAAATACTTATATTTTCCAACGATCACTTCTGCACTCAGACCCTCTTATTTCATAATCAAATATTTTACCGAAGAAATTAAAAAAAAAAAAATATCTGTAACTTTTATAAATATGCTTTGCGATCGCAACGATAACTCTGGTATTGATCAAACTGAAAGCTCAGAAGACTTGGAAACAGATTCAGAATAATATGAATATTATTGTTATTCAAGTTAATGGTTTTAAATTAATGCTTTACAATAAAAATTTTGATTCCTATACATCATAGTTCAATTATATGAACGAAACACAGAATTATGTACGTTTATTAAAAAATAATTATCAGACTTTGTATTTTGGTCGCGTTCTTGGCAAAAAACACCGCTATGCGTCGTCTCGCGATAGGGGTGAAACCCCGTGACCTGCGCGGCCTCATATTGGCTGATCGGGATTTCCGCGAAAGCGAGCTCGGGTGACGCGCGCTACGGGGAAAAGTTGCTCGGTGATTTTAACTTGTAAAACGTATTAAACTTAGCTTTTTTTTAAAATAAAAATGATATTTTATTTCGCGCGTGCAGCAGCTTGGTTTAAAAAAAAAAAAAAAAGAAAATCCCTGGAAACATTTTGAAAGAAATATTTGCGAAAAGCTAATTTTAAATAAACGTTGATCGAATTTTAGTATTAAAAGCGTGCACTCGTGCTAAAGAAAGGAAAATTTGAGGAGACCCGACCCAAGCTGTACAGGTATTTTACTTTGCACGCTATTACCAAATCTCTCGATATGAGCCCGAAGCACACTTGCAAACGGCTCCTTTTCTTCTCCTTCTGCCGCCTTCTCCTCTGTGCCGTTTGATCTCTTTTTTCCATGTAGAGCACGATTAAGATCTTGGCGCAACGGTGAAAAACAGCTGGCTTTTTCAAAGGCTGCCTTTTCCATTAGGAGGGATTGCTTGCACCGAGGCCGTACACATTGTTTGTTTTTTTTCCAACTTACTTGAAGAAATAAAGTCTTTATGCATGTTTCTCTATGTAATACGTGATCGTTTACGTCTAATCACTGCAATTGATTCTGCGATATTTGGAAGCATAATTTTTCTGCTGTATTCAATAATAAACCGCAGTTCTGAATGAATATTGTCATTTATTGTTCGTTTCCATCGTTATTTTAAGTTTTGAAAAGAACTAGGTATGAAACGACTATCATACCTAGCAACCTCCTCGTGCTTTATGTTTTCCGGATATATAATACTCGAGATTGCTCAGACGATTTGGTTTCAACTCAAAGTTTAAACATAACGAAATCGAGAGAGAAATTCGGAGCAGATGAAGTGCGAGGAGCTTGCTAGGTATGATAGTCTAGTCGTTCGTGGCGTATCTGACCTCATTATCCTGTTATTAATTGTCCATTATTTAATGTTTAATGGCGAGATCGATTTCGAAGAAACGCTCGATAGCAGATGGATGAAATTTTGTAAAGAGTTGACGCGAAGCACTCCGTAAAGGAAAGGCACAGATCCAGAAACGCATCTGAATTCTCAAGGCAGTGGAAAATGGCGTTAAAACGAGTGCCGTTGCAAAAGTCGATTATTCTCAAAGTAGGGAGCTGTCTATTTTAAAGCAGTTTTCATGACCGCCGCGGTACGTGAACGAAATAAGAAGGCTCGCGGGCGCGTGTTTATTTATGCGTAACCGCACGCCGACGCACGAAAAGCAGGAAAAATAATTTCGCGCGCGAACGAAAATACACAGGGGAAGGAGGAGTTTACGCAAGTGCAAGCACCGGACCGCATATTTTCAAGAGCAAAATATTACAAGCTCGAGAAAATCCGAGCCTTAAACTTTTAGAACACACATTGTGACCCGATTTTCTGAGCTGAGAGCAGACGCCAGAAATTGGAGATAAATATTTGCGCAGACTCGAGCAAACCTGCCGGACAGAGGGCATCTTGCATTCTTTCAAAATTTATTCTTTTTTCATAATATACTCCATTTAATTTATAATTCAGATCAATTTTATATTTTATAAACGTGAATTTTTTATTCAAAATGAAATAGTTCAATATTTTAAAATTACTCTATTCCTGCATTAATATTAATTGTTCAAGCTTACAAGGAGAGTATACGACATTTGGGTAATGGATTTTCCTGTAACTTTGGGATACGTTTATTTTTAATGTTAAAATACGAAGGAAGCCGCGTCCGTTCGGTCTAAAGCTCGATTTTTCAAAAGTTATATGCTCTTTTAGCGAAAATCTAAAAAAAATCGATTTTTGTTTAATCACTTATAACTTCTCAACTATTAACGGTACAGTATTTT
>UCOM01002010.1:0-31918 GCA_900474385.1 Ormyrus pomaceus | reverse complement strand
GGAGGGAGACAGAGCAGAGGAGAGATGCGAGGGAGGGAGAAAAGCGAGTCTCTTTGAGGAGGCAGAGAGAAAGACGACGACGGATGGAGGGAGCACTTCTGTGGCTTACGCCCGGCTACCAGCACGCTATTTTACACCCGCCACGTACCGGCGAACGCATAGACTCTCCTCTACATCTAATGCTTTATCTCACGCCCCTGTTACGCTAACTCGAATTCCGATCAACGGAGCGCGACGGAATTATTTTAATTTTTCAATTTTAGAAGGGTCTATCGTATTTTAATGGACTGGAGGCTCGTGTTTTCGTTCGTGAAAAGGGGAAGAGGCTTTTTTGAGGTAACCTTCGCTGCAGCGTAGTGAATTTTTTCTTAAAGAAATGAGCTTGTTTTAAAAGCTGTGTATTCAAATGAAGCACATTAAAATATTTACAGAAATGTTTATTTGAATAATAATTCCATTCAAATTCTGATTTAGGAAACGGCGTATACGACGTAGTTCGAAGCCACAACAGGGGTTTCTTCGTCTCATTGATACAAAAACTGGGGCATTCAACGCGCTATCATTCAACTACAAAAACAATTAATTTCACCGTCGTAAACTTTAAAATGTTACTATCAATTTCTAACGTCATTCACGCACGTTAAAAAATATTGATTGAAAAATGTGACATTCCGAAAAATGATTATGGCCCTGTCGAAAAATTAACCATTCCATTTTCTTCTTTTAATATAATAAAACGTTTTCACGCAAAAGATTAATTTATTTGCATCGTAGAAAAAAAAATCTCATTTTTTCCGACGCATCCAGGAAACAGCAACGCGGCTCATCTCGGCAGCCGGAGAAAATCCCAGCAATGTTTACAATCCGCACGTGTAACGCCTCTCGGCGCGTCGTCTCCGAGCGTAAAAGTGGCGCATGCACGCGGCACACACACACACACACACACACCGCCGAGAGGCCAGCAGCGCAAAGCTCGGCGGCACACGGCACAAGCCGGCCTTGCTTTCCTCAGTCGGTCTCGCGCCGAGACCAGAGTCTGATCGGGGTGTCGCGCTGTGCTCCCGTCTCTCGCGCAAGCAGCTCCACGTGATCGGCTGGCCGGCCGATCGAAGGGAGGAACGCACGGTGTGCTCGTGACACGAGGATCTAGTGCCACATGCCGCGGCCTCTACTCCGCCTGCCGAGCTCTTTTCTGATGTAAGTTTCTTTTTCGAGTCGTTTTGAGAATTGGAACTTCAATTATGTAATGCGGGACACGTTGGGTCGACTGGATGGATCGATGATGGTGGTATCGGATGAGTTGGATTTTTATTCATTAGCTGAATTGTGCCTTTGATTATTGCTTTTGGGGTTGATTGTTTTTTACCGAGTTACATTGAATCAGCGGACTTGAAATTACATGTTCTCGAAGCGTTGTTAAAGAACAATTGCTCGTTTCGTAAGATGAATTGATATTAAAATGAAATGATAACATATACTTCGGGGCAATTAATTGTCTTTAATTGGCGGTGATCGACATTCGATAATTCGAAAAGTAATCTAGATTTGTTGTAAAGTAGTTTAAAAAGTGCAAAGACGGTTAATGGCAAAGAATACGACAGATTAACTTACTTATTTTATAAAGATTCTAAATGGCACGTAGGCGCTTAATATATTAGCATTTCGTCGTGTCATTTTATTGACTATTTTCAAGATGATATTGTTATTCTTTGAACTGGAAATGTATTGTTTCCTGGTTTCTGTCGAATGCAAATATAATAAACAACCAAATAAAATTAAAATTATTTCCTTGTATAAGGAGCATCTTAATTTCATTCAGAAAATAAGTTGAAAAACTAATAACCAACATCTTGACAATTGAAACAAAGACGAAATCATCTACGATAAGAAAATTTTTAATATTTTAATACAAATTTTTAGACTAGTTTACGGTAGTCCTTTCTGTAATAATATACAATAGTCTTACTACAATTACTTTTCATCGCTGATATTACTGTTTGACGTGAACCGTCACTTATTTTTTAACAGTGACGCAAATATGATAATCTTTGTCCTTACAAAGTCGTATCTACATTCTATATAATAACGGATGCATTTTTAAATAAAAATAATTGCAGCACAAGTTGATATAATTTTCATTAAATATATTTTCTGTGCATATTATCTTCAAATGCAGAAAAGTACATAATACGAAGTCCGAAGAGATTAAGAAAAAAGAACGTGAAATGATAAAAAAAAATTATTTTATAAATTCGAGAAACGCCATGAAAAGGAAAGATACAGAATTAACAGCTTTACGAAACTATTTAGTATTCTTACTTTATGTAAATAAAGACCGCAATCTAAATCAGGTATATTCCCTTTCAAAAGTAGAATCAAAGAAAAGCACACGTGAATACAGAGTTACGAAACATCTTTCTAATAATTAGAAAGTAAATGTTTACGTTCTACTAACCTAAGATTATATTTTCTGTGTGAATCGGCATACTTTCTATTTTGAAATTGGTAACAAAACCAATCTGCTAACTCAAAATTCACCGTGACTTCTAAAAATCTTAGTAAATTTTTTAAACGAGTAAAGCCTCAGCGTAATAAACACTCACTTTTAATTCTCATTTGCATCTTAGAAGAAAGATAAATGCAACTCTATGCAAATGCGCAACGGTCAGCAGCAAAAAAAAAAAAGAGTAAATCTCGCTATCAGTGCTTGGAGGGAAAGCGGCGACAAGTGACATACCAAGCTGCGAGCTTCAAGTCTCACCATAATTGATAGCAATAACTACCGTCTTCGAGAACAAAGACCGGTTAATGCGACGATTACGGTTCATACCCCAATTCATCATCCTCATTCATGGTTCATGACCCACGGATCGGCTTAAATAATGTTAAAATCAGTCTCAGTGTGATGCCATTGAAAAACTTCTATGATACGACTATCATCAATTCGACAGCGACAATTTCAACAAGTAAACAAGCATCTCGTTCTCCGCGCGACAAAAGGAGGACAGGAAATAGAGTGCTGCTGCGATAAAATAAAAAATCTTTATGACGTTGATAAATAGAAGTGAGATTTTTTTTTAATCTTTTGCACTCTACATCACTGCCAATGTACATTAGATATAAATGGAGCAAAAGTTTCTGTCATAATTTAATAAAACTGTTTGTTGAATATATTACTTATTAGTGTTATTTTTGCATAAGGAATTCCAGAAAAAAATATAATTATCAACCTTAAGTTGTTTGAAACTGAAGCTTGCTTATATATTGCTGTTTAACTTTACAATCAAAAATTGATCATTTTTATCTATTGAATTAGTGTGAAATTAGATTTGAGGGCTAGATAAAATTAAAGTATGCGTGTACTTGATTTCCGTTAAAAGATATTTTAAAGATAATGCAAAGTCATTCTAAAATAAACATACACTTTTTTAATTAAAAAATTTTAAAATGTTCATAATATTTCATTAAAAAATCCAAAATAAAGACCACATTGCTATATGGATATATACCACAAAGTAAAGTGCAATTTAGAATGCTGTTAATACAGCCATTTAATAATTACTTTTTTATAAGATAAGTACGGTTGAAAAATGTAGCAAATATATAAAAACCTATTTTTCAACTGATAAAATAAGTAGTTACTAAAATAACAACATCTTTTCATCGTGCTTCATATTAAATTTCCTCACAATAAATCATCCCCTTTGTTAAAAGCAACTATCCCGCAAAACTTTCTGCAACGACTTTACACTCGCAACATAAGAAATGTATTTTTCGAGATGCTTTTTAAGGAAAATTTTCCTCATAATAAATTAAAGGGTTGCATGGGTTCTGTTTTGCACTTCGGCGCTCGTTTCCATTTTTGTCAAGTCACTGTAGCCTTTAAGAACGCTCTCCGCGATGTGCGTATGTCAGGAGTAATCGGCGCTGCAGTTATTTAGAAGAAAGAAATATTTCTGGTTTCTGAAACCGGTTATCCACTTGTGTGTGCTGGCCTTTAAAATCGAAATTACCCACACGGATGCGGTTCGGAAAGAGAGACACGTGCTGGGTAAAATCTTAATGAAAATTTTATCTTTCTGTAGATGAGATATAAATAGACGGTAAATCGGACTTGCAAGGGGTAGAATGATTGATTGATATGTTTTTTTTTTTTTTTTTTGACAGTTGCTATGAACTTTGAGATAATCGTCAATAATTATATTGACTAAGAATGATGCTCTTGCCTATTGTTACGTGGAAGAAAATGTTGACTACCGTTGTTAATGACAGATATTCCTTTATTAGTTTTTGTAATGACTTAATTGCCTCTTATGAGTAAGTAATTTTCAGATTAAAGACTAAAGTTTACATTAAGTTAACGAACAAAATTTACGTAACGTTCAGTTTTTCTTTTCGAATCACTTTTTACTATTAAACTTTATTTAAAAAACAAACAGCTTTGCATTATAAACTGATCTGAAAATACATAAAAGACAATCTCATCACCCTGATCTGTAAAAAGTTGAACCATTTTCACAAGAACAAGACAACTTTGCATACATTAAAACACCTACCTGCGAAATTGAAACTTCGTACTTCGACTGAAAAAAAAAACCGACACCGCCAGCAAGGCTTTGAAGCATTCCAAAAAAAGGTCTCAAGTATCAGGCAGCCCGCCGTATGTTCAGGGTCTCGGCCGAGCGAAGGAAAAAGGTGCACATGCAGGCGGAAAGCGCGATGCGTCGGGGACCTTTGCGCACTTGGTTTTACGACGCATCGCCTGCAGGGGGAACCTGGAACGCGGAAAGAAAGAAAACGAGCCCGAGCAAAGGAGGGTTTCGTCCCGGTAGAGGGGGATGCGAGCGAACAATGGGGTGCCGAGGGCTCTGCTCTCCTGCCTGTTGATAATCAGCAGAGCCAGGCTCCGAGTCTCGCTTTGTTTGTCGGCGGGCTACGACGACGGTTTTGGGTTGGCGTCAGTGGCTCGGAATTTTTCTCCGAGGATTCGATGGTGTTTTGGAGCTCGGGAGATTTCGAATCGAAGAGAAAACTGGGAGAGAAGGTTTTGAAAGTGAGTTGGTCCATTCGACTTGTGCGTTTCTATAAGTTATATATTTGTGAGGTGAATGGTACGATGTGGTATTTTTGTCATTTTATTTTCTGAATTGGGACATGATATCACCTTTTTTTCAGGATATTATAAAATAATCATTGTTAAAATGATATTTGATTGGTCTTATTTTCTAAATTGTGACACTTATAAGCATCAAAAAACGATCATGCAAGGTATACTCTTGACACACTTTATGCTCGTAATTAAGAATTGTACGTTATGTTTTGTGAGAGATGAAAGATAGCTCGCCTTAGACTGTTTTATTGAGTCTCATCTTCAGGAATGCAACTCTGATTCAATTAATTTACGACGCCTTTCTTTGATTAAAGTGGTAATGACACGCTATCAGAAAAAGAGGCTTCTTAAAGATAATTTTAGCTTTCTATTAAAGAAAATGAAATTGATTAAGTCTGCCTTTTCTCCGTCTAAAAATAATTTTGATGACAAGGGTTATTATGTTTTTTCGGAATACCACAAATGTAGGTTGTGAAATAATCATTATTAAAATAAAATAATCCATTTTTAATATACATATATGCAATTAATAACTGAATTAGTAATAATAACTTAATATTCAAATTTCAATTATTTTTTACAGTACTTTCACTGTTATTAGTTTAAATAATTTATAAAATTTTAAAAACATATCTGTGTCTTGCATGCATATTTTAAATAATAAACATTTGTCAAATCTTGAAGATTATTTTCGTCGTAACACTTATTTCTTTCTGTATTTTGTTACTAACTCATATTTTTCCATGTATATTACGAAATTCCGATTAATCACAAAAAGTTTAGGTTTTTAATTAACTCCTAAACTTATCATCAAAATTATGTGAAACATTTTCAATATTCAGACAGGCGAAGGGTCATTATACTGCCGCTTATTCATTTATTATTTGTTACAAGACTTTCTGCAAGCTTCATAAAAACTTGTTTTTTCCATTGTCGCGAAAACGTCAATGCGATTCTCATATTTCTGCGTAAAAGGTATATCAGCTAAATTAAGCATTAAGTATTCCCCTCGAGATTGACACTGGCTCGCGGCACTTCTTATTTATAAAGACCACGAAAGCTCAAGTATTTACGAAGCGCCTGTAAAAACCAGCCACTTCCGTCATACTCGAAAAAGTCCCTCTCGAATTTCTAACGACTCGACTCTTCCACTTTTGGCGCTTGATCGTTTTTAATCGGCGGCCGTCGTTAAAGTGGAAGCGCGCATCGCGCCGAGAGCGACTTCGGGTCGGCGACCCACGATTCTCCGCCGCTCACAAATGCGCGTGGCGATATTAGCTGGCGCTATTTATGCTGCCGTGATATAACTCTCGCTACTGGCGTCTGCCGATAAACAGACAGTTTCTTTTTTTTTTTTTGCTCTTTTCATCCGCGAGGTTGCAGGTGACATGGAAATGAAAAACTTTTACGAGCGGATCGATTGAAATTTTCCGGACTTTTATCGTGCTTTTGATTCGACGTATAATGACAGAGCTGAGAGGAATAAAAATGCAGGGAAATAGATTTACAGACTTTTTTACGATCCAATAAAGTGCAACGCAAGGTTCTCCAAGTTTTGCATACACGGAGAAATATTTTTTAGTAAAAATTACAATAGTGCATTTTAATTTGGTCAACGATAAATTTTCATATTTAGACTTGTACAATTTACTAGGAACCTGGTAAATGTTTAGATTTGTAATTTTTACTAGAAAATTTTTCTTCGTGTAGATATACAAAAAGAAACATTTTAAAATGGTATATTAAATTACGTTTAGTAACCGTTAGAAAACATAAATGTGTTGATTTCTAACCCTACCGTTTATATAGCAATAAAATTGCAATAAAGAAACATTTAATTTTAAGCACACTGCACGTGACTGTGCGGATTTTTAATTTGTAAAAAAGAATGAACTATTTTTTACTGACTCACATTCCTTACATAACAATCACCGATGTTGCAGCATCTCGTACACGCACGATATATAACAAAAATCAGGAAAACCAGCAGCGATTTGTCAATCGTTATCGACACCAGCGATTAATCGGACAACGGCGAACTTCGATAGTCTCGCTGCTAATCCACTTAAGCATTCATCTGAAAGCCAAATAAATTTAATCAAGCGCGCCTCGTCGTTGATGGAATTAGATCGGCAATTACGGCATAATTACGACCTTACCACTGGAGAAAAAGAAAACAAATAGGCCTCGTTTTGTTCTTGCTTTGAACTTTGATCTACGGGCGAATAGTTCGCCGATCTTCGGCGCTTTTCATATCAATCTCGTCACGGAAGGCATGATTTAGTCGATTATTCCATTGTACGACGATTAAGAGCACTGCTAATTGCCGCGTATTAGGTGACTTAAAAAAAATCTGTACTCTGGTATTTATTAAACAACCGCGATCAAGTATTGTCGCTTTACATAATTGCCTTTTTTTCGTGCTCTCTTTGCGTAGTGGTCGTGCGTTCAAATTATAAAGTGCATTAAAAAACGATGTTACGTCATTAATTAATTGTAGAGGGGACTCGAACTGAACAACAGTGAATCTCTATTCAGTTATTTCAGTAAGAAACGAAGAATTTGCTCAATCATATAAAGTAGAATAAGGCCAGTGTATATATTTTCGATGGATTTCAAAGGCGAGATACATTTCTGACTTTATATATTTTTATATAAATAATTTGAATGGGAGTCAATTAGGAAATTTTAATTTGTACATGGTAAATAATAATTTAAATTACCTTGCACCAGTTTTTCTTGTTTAAAAACCGATTTAGTACACATTTATCTAGCAAAAAATTAAGTAAATACTAGATATTAGTTACAGCACAGCTTACTGACATAATTTTTAAAGTAATTGAAAGTGTAACACTTATAGTGATGTATTTTGTGGGTAGTTGAGTCTACATTTAATTGAGGATTTGTTTTTTTGCAAGATTCACCTTGAAAATAACCTAGTTTCGCATAAAAATCATAATACTTAAACGATTACTTGAAAATTAGCAGTAATGTTTTCAATGAATATAAACTCGAAAAAGATTAATACCAGCTTATATGACTAATCAAAATGCCAATGAAATAAAAACGAAAATGTTTAAACCTTTTAACTTACACAAATCTTTGTTTTTGCTTAATCAATTAAATTCTACAAGTTAATTTATTACTAAAGAAAAACGTGGATTTTCAGTAGATCACACTTCTTGCGCAGTAAGCACATTTCTCTAGAATGACGCTTGCTGTGCAAGCAAATAGAAATTCATGATATTTAATAAGTATATAAAAAATAAAAAGCCGCAAAACTATGCAACGAAATATTAAGAAGTTCCGCCACGACTTTATTAAAAAAAGTGTGAAACGATCGAACATCAATAAAATTAATAAATTTTAAATTTGCCTATTCTTTTCGAAGACCAGTTGCTGTTGGCTGCGCGAGCTGCTGGTCTAACGTAAAAATGTTTACACAGACTAAAAGCTGCGTGGCTAGGCATTGTGCGTATTCATGAATTTCATGAATTTATGCATGCTTTTATTATACTAGCAACGTAGAATCTATGTTGGCATCGACGCATGCATTTGAAACACGCGACATTCAGTCCAATCACTAATTATATATCTCATCTCATACTTTAATTAACGCTCATTGGCCGCATTCATAATTTCGTCACGCACGTTTTTTTTTATTTTCTGTTAAATGTTTACTTTGTAATTATTCAGATTGATTGATTTATTCAAATAATTTCAGAGGTACTACATTTTATACAGCGCATCCAAAAAGTTAAATGAAAAATGGGCTATTTTGGAATTTTTTTTTTAATTTTAACAGTTACTGCAGAAGAGTATAGAAGTTAAGCACAAAATTTTTTAAAAAACAAAAAGCTCAATGTAAAATCAAAATTATTGTGCTCAATGTTCATCATTTTCACTCATGAGTTATTGATTGGAAACCATTTCTCCCCGCCTTCTTAATTTTCTTAACTTCAAGACTGACGAAACGATTTAATTTATGAAAATTAAATGCAAAGTGGCCGCTTCATTTCTTCTCTAAAAAACCTTCGCACCGCAAGAAAATACTAAAAAATATCAACAAGTTAATCGTCACACCAACAGCCAAGTAGCAATCTAAAAATGCGGAAATACAAAAAAAAAACAGCCGAAAACTCATAATAAAGTGACGCAACTCATCTTAATCTGCCGAAGCCCCGATAAATTATTTAGGAACCGACTCAAGGATGGCGTGATACGACGACTCGCCATAAATTCGCACGAGCGGGGGAAAAAAAAGAAGGTCCAAAGTAGAGAGAGAGGCAACGCCCGCTGACAGCGTGCTCGCCTTTTTTTCTCCGAGGCAAACAAAAGTACTTGCTGCCTGGACTGTACGGCTGGCACGCCCGCGCCTTCACAAAGAGATCGTTGGTCTCTCTCTCTCTCTCTCTCTCACTCTCTCTCTCTCTCTCTCTCCCTCGAGTTTTGTGACGCACCGCGTGGCCGGGAATTCAAATGTGGCCTTTATGCGCGCCGTCCAAAGGATGTTATGAACAAACCTCGTTGTCGCCGTTAATTTATAGCGAGCGATTCTTTGTGGAAATGATCCTGAATGCCGGTTGAGGAGATCTGGAGCGCTGCCCTTTGTTCGCGGTGCTTTTCTGAAACGAGACGGTTTTGCCCTAATTTGACAGTCAATGAGAAGAAGACTGTGGTAAAAGAAGACTTGTATTTTTTTGAGGATGGAAACAGAATCTTGTGGCTAGGATCTAGCCTGAATTTTCAGTTTAGGTTGGAAGAAAGCACAGCGTTACCAGAAATTAGATCGAATTTGCTTAAGAATATCAACATTTATGCGCGCGTCTATTTTTAAATATAAAAACACTTATGAAATTAAATATAAAAATTTCTGCAGTATTCAGCATCCAGTTTCAAGTGAGGTTCATATTTATAGATATATAATTTGTTGAGACTGATAAAGCGGCTATATGATGCATAGCGTTTGTTGAAGGTACAACGACTATCCTGCGCGACTGCATATTCAGCAGAACCTGAGAAAAACGCTCTAATTCTTCTGCGTCGGCATCTCTTTATTAGAAGAACTCAGAAATCAAAACTTAAAATTGTGACTAGATAGTTTAAACTTTGCGTAATTCTACATTATTGTGGTTTTATTAATATTCGTTTCTTTTTGCTTTCCTATTTTCACTTGGAATTTATGATCAATAAAACGTAGAGTTGGAAAGTTGACAAACTAGTGTCTAAATATATGGAGACTTTTAGAAAAGATAATCTCTTTCAATTGCGCATTCTTATAAACAATTTTGTAAAATGGAATCAGTTTAACGTTTATAAAATTACCTTGTATAACTTGATGATTATTTCGTAAAAGAAATAAATCTTGAAATCTGTCTGATTAAAAAATCAACAACATGTTTTAATTTTCTCGTTGACTTTCACTGACATTTATTCATTAATTAATAACTACTTTCTTACTTCCTAAAACAGTTTGGACAGTCAGATTACAGATTATTATTATATTCTAAAAGGCCAATTCTTTTATGCCCTTAGAATATAAAATGTGACATAACAACCTCAGCACCGAGCTATCAAAAGAATCACGCGATTTTTTTCAATTGATCATGATGGGTGTAGAATAGCGTCTGAACGAATACAATATACGTGTTGCATCCTAAGTATAGACCTCGGAGTCGCACGAGAGATTCCGACTCGGAACTAAAGCGACACCCTGCCCGTGCTTAGGCTGCCTACATTATTTTTTACGCGGAACTGCTCTTAAAAACCGAGGCTGCGCGGAAATCGATGCGATCGGTGATGACAATTATGTCATTGAGAGTCGGATTGATTTGCGTCGGGTGAATTCGTGACGTAATTGGGCTAGATATAAGATATACTGGCGGCGTGGACTTGCAAGCTTTATGATTCACACGCGTTTCTTGGCACGTAGAATCGTGAGTAGAGGTCTGCTGAAGCGAACAATAGAAGTATGCCTTGACTTAATTTTGTGTTGATAAACTTAGGAGTGTAAGTTGAGTTTGCAAGCTGCGGAAATACAACTTTAAAATCCTTCTCAATATTATTGCAAAACGACGTAATAATATCAAACTTGATTGGAAATAAATACCTTGCTTTTAGAAAAATTAATTTTAAAACAGGTATAAATTATTGAGTCTAAATTTAGTAATTATCATTATAGTAATTATTAAAACTATATTTTGAAAAATAAAGCTATTCAACACTGGGAAAAAAATTTGATTGACTCAACTAAATCACGTGAAACATTTTAGTATGCAAGTTGATTTTTACGAGGTAAAACTCAACTTACACACTAGTATCAAACTTTATTTGATATCATGAGAGCAGAAAAATCATGTCAAAGACGTGATTTGAGATTAGAGTGGCTAAAAATGTATTTTTCAATATAGACAAGCTTTTTCACACAAAGAAAGTATAGGCATTATGTTTGTCCTTAACTTGATAAGATGAGATAAAGAAAAATTGAAACAATGAACTTTAAATGCGCATACAAACAAGTATTGAGTCATTACCAATACCATAAATATATGAAAATCTTCGATAAAAACTTTGTCAACAAACTGGAAGAAGATTCAATAATTTATTTGTTTGCAATTTTTTCACGCTCCATTACAAAAAATATTCACAATCGAAGAACAAACGAAGTTCATATTATTAACTAAAACTATTTTTTTCGAAGTGAAAATTGCTTTGTGGAAGAATATTTATTCATACATTCGTTTATTACAGAGTTAAAAGCACGTACTGTTATGCGTTAAACTCCTTATGTGCTATGGTTATGTCAATAATTTAGGGCGGGTTTCAAAGTTCATAAATTGAGATTTATATTTTTTTAAAGATTTTTCGTTTTTAATTTAAAATATTATTCTCACTTAATTCTATATTTTAGAAAAATTCTGCTTCGCTTTTATTGAAATTTTAATTTACACGCCTCATTCAAATTTCCTAAGCGAAAGTAACTAATCAGTTTCGCGAATTAAACTCACTAATCTCCTTTCAAGAATAAAAATGATTTAATTGCAATCTACATTGTTTAAAAGTTTTAAAAGTTAATTAGAAAATTATGTAAAATACAAAAATTGCCAACACATTAATCTTCAATTAGTTTTACTCAAAACTAAAATAAATTTTTTTAAACAGATAAGCAACTGAACACATAAGTTTTAGTTCTTAAAAAAAGTTTTTCAAAACTGCCCAAGCAAAGTTCCAAAATCCCAAGGTTAAAAAGTTAAAAATCTCTTTCAGACCCTAATCCAACAGAGAGATCCCTTCCCCTCAAAACATAGTATCTCCTCCTCGGCGAAACAAAACCCTCCACATTCCGAACGACCCATCTTCTCAACACTCCACTCAACTGTCCAGCTGAACCGTCGGCGACTGGTGCATTACACGTGGAGAGTAGAGCAGAAGAACGACGCGCGCTCGAAGAATCTGGCGAGCACTGAGATTAGATACGTATTATCTGTTTAAGCTGCGGCCCCGTGGAGACGGAGAATTGCCGGGGCGCATTAGAGAAGTAGGGGAAAAAGGAAGAGAGCAGAGAGAGAGAGAGAGCGAGAGCGAAAAAAGAGAGCGGGGATCGCGCACATGCTGAGGAGACGGAGAGCGAGGAGAACAGTAGCAGCAGCGCGGAGAAACGAGTAGCAGAAAACCTGCCGGAGCCATGAGGCCCTGCACGACCGGGACCATCGTGGTGGGCAGCATCGGCCTCGCCAACATCATCCTCGGCGCGGCGGTCTACTTATTGCGCTTCTACATCTTCCACTCTATCATGCAACAAGTGAGTACACGCTTTATTTACTTCCGTTGTGACTGTCGCTCGTGTTGGGCTGCCGGCGAGACGCGTGGAATTTTGGAAATTCAGACACGCGACTGGGTGGGCAAACAACATTCCGAACACTTTCAAACCAATGACATTGAAAACGAGACCTTAGTTTGTTTGTGAAACCGGCATCGGAGTAAAGATAAGGGCGATTTTAATACTGGCTTGATTAAAAAATCTAAAACTGCAAATAGGAAGTAAGATGCGGCTAATCCTTCTTAAAAATTCAAAGCATGTTTTAGAACTAATTTTAGATTGACTTTCTTTTTTAAATAAAACCGATTGTTAGTATTCTATAAAATTAAAATAAATTCATGAAAAAACATATTACACTACTTGAAAATATAAAAAGTAAAAAGAATTGTAAAAAGAAAGTTGACAAGTTCTCGTTATTCATCATCCCTTACGAAAATCATTAATATTTTTCAATATCTTTGCAGGCATTCCCATTGTCCCCAGAATCAGCAAGCTACGAATTTTGGCAGGACACAAATAGTATTAAAGCGAATTTGGACATTTACTTTTGGAATTGGACGAACCCGGAAGAACTCAACGACTCGACCAAAAAACCAAACATAGTTCAAGTAGGACCTTATAGTTTCAGGTAAATGACGTTGTTTATATTATTTGCGTAAAAATATTTTTTCGCTATAAGCTCCTAACGTCATAGCGTGATAGCAAAGTAAAAGCGACAAGCGCAGACCGTAATCTTATTATTAACTACATTCGAAAATTTGGTCTTACAATTGAAGTAAGCGCTTAGAAGCGGGTCACTTACTGATGACCGACCGCTAGTTCTGACCGGTCGAATCAAATTTACAACGACAGATTTTATTAAATTCATATTTAATTCAATCGAAGCGAATTGAAAAACCACCGGCGAGAAATATTAGCCGTCGCCATTATACTCCCAGACACTACAATAATTCCGATAAAAGTAGTGCAAAATTGTTGTTCCCTCCAGACTCAATTCACGCGATCGAAACGAGCGACGGCGCTTTCCGTCCGCCCCGGAGAGAAAAGAATGGATATAAACGAGCGCGATAGAAAGGGAACGAGAGAAAAAAAAAATTGATAATAAAATAATGGCGCGACGCTAGTCGTGCAATAGCTGAACCCGATATGCGAAGGTCGCGACGCACGCGGAACTCTAAGAGCACGTGCACATCCGATAATGCGAAATTAGAGACGTGGCGTGCGACCATGAATGAACCGACTCCCGGCGACTGCTGACTTCATCGCGTAAATCCAGCAGTCGTTAAAAATTAACCGGGAATCGAGGATACAAGCCGCAATTGAAAAATCGAGTTGAATGGCTTTCTCCGCTCCGCGCGAGAAATGGTCGGCGGGGCTGTTTGTTTGGGAAACTGGCTGCCGTCGACATTTTTGTATCGACGATAAAGGAATTATCGGCGTTAATCGATCATCAAGGATTATGGTAATGAAGCAACAGTTTTCAGCTTTGATATTCGCACCAAATATTTGAGGATGCCAAAATTTGCAATACAAATTTTTTGTTGTTGCTTCAACGTAAATGGTTTTAAGTTGGAAGCAATTAAAATAGTATGCTAATCTGTTCGTAAAATATTAAATTCTACCGTTTTTGTAAATCTGCGTATTTTTATCACTTCCGGATATAATACAATGTGCGATTCTTTACCTTAAAGCAATGAATACGTTCACTTATAGATTGTTTTATCTTAACTTTTGTTTCATAAGGGATAAAGATAAATTTTTATGCACAACGTAACGTATCGTGGACATCGTCAACAAATTTTGCTTGTTTTATGCTGAAATGAGAGACTTCTTTACTTCTTGGACGTAGACCTTCGGCCTTGTCAAAAAAATTATGCGGTTCATGATGGAACCGCAACGTGTGAAATGGCGATATTTATGAGTAGAAGAGCAGCGATATTTACAAATGCTTCTATGTACGAAATCATTATTCAGCTTCCTTATAACTGATAAATCATTTATGAATTAGATGAACAATGTTTTTGAATTTTAAATTCATCTTTTTGCTTCGAGTAACAAACTATTGCAGAGGTATACAAATCTTGTTGAAAACATCTTTATTTTTTTCTCACATGACAAATCAAGTACTGTAATGTATTCGATAAAGAAAATATCATTTAAATAAAGATTAATTATTATAATGAACAAGATAATAAAATCTTTTAATTAATGAAAGCAATTCAATTTTTTCTCAAAAAAATTTTTTTAATCAAAATCCACACGTGCAGAGCATTAATCATTCATTTGAATAACGGCTTAAGTAATTCAGAGACTTGACTCACACGAAAATAAAACGATATGTCTACAACCGTGGAAAATCTGTCACCTGGCCCCGATAAACCAACCTGCAGAAACAGTCTAATCGGCGTATCAAACTACTTATCCCCGATAAAGAGCCGCGTCTTCAACTTTAATCAGTCTAATCGGCCAGACGCCCGAGTCCGCGAGTACACGCATCTTCTAATTTTTTAAACAAGCGCTAATAATCCGCAAGTCGTATATCGCCGAGGAGGAGAGAAGCGGTTAACCCCGCCGTATTGACATCTTGACGAGCAATAAGACGATCCGCTTGTCTCCGCAGACGCGTAGGCGAGAGAGCGGGCTGCCCACATGAAATAATTGCCTGATTAATTAGTTTTCGCCCCGGCTTGTAACGAGCCTACGTGCGGAGGAGCTGTGCGTGCCCCGTACTTCTGTCGAGCGCACCGCGCAAACGAGTCCCGAAGGACTTCGGCGAAATTTCGACTTACGACAATTGGACTTTTCATCCGCCTCTGGGCTAAAATTAAACTCGGAGTTGTAATTGGGGATATTATTAAAATAAAGCCTGCCTTTTATGGAACTATTTAATTTAATCCCATTGCGCGTAGATGATTTAAGATGTTAAAGTTCGGTTCGTAAAATAAATTGACAATATTGCAACTACTGTGTTCATGTTCTTGATAAAATAAATAATTTGAGATAACGATGTAAAATTGTTAAGAAATAAAAAAAATCAATTGCGAGTGAAAAAACAAATTTTATTTTGATCTGAACTAATATAAATCGCATTAAATTTTATCGTGTAGCAATACGTTGTCATTTTAATAATTATATGACTCATTTTCGATGCATCGTCTAATTTCTATAAGATGTACAAATTTTAAGTAACATTTGAATAAATTAAAAATCTGTTATTTTATTTTTTAGTCTATCACTCAAGTACTAATAGCACTAATTGTTTATAATAATTTCTTATAACTAATAAATTAGCTTGAAGAATATATTTCAACTTTTGCATTATTAACTTATATTATCAAGAATATTAACGAAAGTATAAATGCCGATTCGATCGATTTTCGGCTATCTCCTTATCTGAATTCTTACACTTCTTGTCGGTTGGAAAATCTTATCTATAGCAGAGCAATAATAGCTTGTGATTAAAGCACCTGCCTTATTAAAAACTACGTCGAGTACAGATTTTGTTTTCAAAGACTCTTACTTGCAAAAAACGCATTTACGATTCAGCAGTTTATGGTCGTTTAATAAAATGGCCGATAATTATATCGTTTTCTTAATCAATTTATATACGATGTATGTACGTACTCTTCTACTTATAACATTTTCTTCATAAAAACAGACTTGGATAAAACTTAAACAAAAATTGCTCATTATTTAACGTTTCTTGATAATTTTATTTTAGCTTAGTTTGCATTGATTATAATAAATGTCACTGTAAACTTCCAAGAAATACCAGATATAAGGAAGATACAAAAACTGCCCTGCTGCAGCGGCTTTCATGTTATATCAGTTAAACTTATCTTCAGCAAATATACATAAATATTTCTGACATTTATCTTCTACAATAGTATATTACTCATTGCATTCGATGAAAGTAGTAAAAATTGAAATGAATCACTGCCAGACATCGCAAAAAAATCAATAATTAAAAAGTTCAACCCCCTTGCTAATAAAGACAGTAATTTCTTTGATAAATCCAGCTTAAACTGAATTGATTCTTTAAGGCACGTGCGCTCATTACTTAAGGAAGTGCGAAGGTCGTGGCTGGAAATCGGTCGAAATTAGTACCTTACACTCGGTAAACGATAATAAACCTAATAACTCTTAATTTCAAGTGCATGTACTTATCGAGTGCTTCGGTACGAGCAGACTAAGGTGCATTCTGGACAGCACTGAACGCTTCATTAGTAATTGTCACGTCAATCTTAATCTGCAGTATGTGGGTCGTGCCATTACTTTGCTATTTATCATAAATCGTCTTCAAGATGACCAAACGATTTGATAATCTTGTTGTTAGAAGCAATTGTGTGTCCCTTTTGTCTTTATCATTTTTTTCGCACTTCGAGTGTGCTGTAAATGCTTTCTTAATGTTCATCTTTTAATTTATTTGGTATTTTAAAACTGCATTTAAAAATCTACATATGAAAATAACTTTAAATTACAATTTTCTTATTACAAATATTAAGTGTCTCTTCAACACACATTAATTCAATAAAAATAAAGTGTAATTATTTATAATTATTAATTTATTTTATAGAGAAAGGAGAGAAAAAGTCAACATTACGTTTCATCCAGAAAATAGTACAGTTAGTTACATGCAAAAGCGGACATGGTTCTTTGATGAATCCAAAAGCAAAGGCAGTCTAGATGACAATATTGTGCAACTGAACGTCGTAGCCGCGGTAAGCCAAAAAAAATGTATGCCCACATGTATGGATTCTTGAATTTCTAATGAAAATATTCTTTTGCAGTCCGCAGCGCATAAAATTCGATATTGGCCTTTCGTGTTGCAACAAAGTTTATCGTACATGCTGAACAGTTTTAAGAGTAAAGTTTATATTAGTAAGACAGTGGACGAACTGTTGTTTACTGGTTTTGAAGATCAAATAATTACAATGGGAAAGATTACTGCCATGGATGAAGACTCGCCTCCATTTGACCGATTTGGTTGGTTTTACATGGTTCGTAATTTCAAGCTATTTTAATACTAAAACTATTTTTTGACACTGCTTTGTTACTTATTGTCGACTAAACGCGAGGTTCATTGTTTAAAGTGCTTTGTAGCAGCAAGATTTTTTGTTCCCATTACAGTGCTTAATTTTTCCCCTTTCAAATTTTTGCAATTATTTTAACAAAAGCTTATTAACTCAAAAATTACACGAGATTATCTCTATTAAAAATTATTCACCAGCTATCTGAAATAATAAGAAAATAATGACGAGGAAAACGATTAACATTTTTTAAAAAAGATGCAAAATGGTTAATAGTACGCAAGAATAATTTTTATTTCCCGCAATTTTAAGTAGCAACTGATACAATTAGCCTAACGTGAATAAGCCAATAAATCTCATCAATCTTGCACGAGGAAACGGCTGCTCCTCTTAAACCATTAATTTCACTTTGCCTATATTCCAAAGCGTAAGAGGTCTGAAAGCTGCGTAAAATTAGTTTCGTAGAAAGCATAAATAGAGTCTTAATTATTCACAAGGGCTCGGCCGGCGGAGTATAATGCTGCGGGAAACTTGGACGCTTAAATGATTCCGATCGGTCGTTGAACGAGAAGGAATGATTCGAAGACGCCGGCTTTAAATTGGCACTGAATAGCTCAGGTCGGATGTAGGTCATTGATTGAAGAATAAATAGCCAGGAGCAGATAATGTGTACTAATTTCTTTCATATGTGTGACTTAATAATCTAATATAACACCTGGCAGTAACTCTAACTAAATCAGCATTGCTAATTTATCTATCAAGGAGAGATTGACCGTCTTTATAATTGAACTCTTTCGCGGAAGTAAAATTTAAAGTAAGAAATTAATTCGGTCAAATTAATACTCATTTCTACCAATATAAAAAAGTCCAAGCTGAAAAATCTAAAACGAAACAGAAGTTTGACAAGTATTCGTAAACTAATTGCAGAGAAACGGATCCACGGATTTTGATGGATACAGCAATGTAAACACCGGTGCTGACAACATAGCGGACATTGGAAAACTAATGCTATGGAACGATAAAGACACGACAAAGTTTTACAGAAGTCCGTGCAATGCTATAGAAGGAAGCGCCGGAGAGTTTTGGCCTCCGTATAGAACCAAAGAAGAAGACATTCGCCTCTTCACGCCGGATATATGCAGGTAAGCGTCGATTTAAATGTCTAATTCGACGGGATCAATCGATTGTTTCGATTGGACACAGGTGAATAAGTAGACCAGCAGACCAATGATGACCACAAATAATCTTTGTTTTTGCCGTTTGAGTGATTGTTTTTGGAAATAAAAGAGACAATAGTCAAATGATAATGAAAGTAAGATGGGAATTTAATTATTGCATTTTTAAGTTTTATACCCTTGAGTTAAATGAAATTTTTTAATCAATAATGTCTTTAATCTGCAAGTTTTGCTCGAATGAATGAAAGAAAAGAAAAACTAAAAATTTCTCAGTTAAATTTTTTTTCTGCGATGGGGGTCGAGTATTCTGTTATCTTAATACGGATTTTATTTCCGTGTAATTAATGGAAATGGTTATATCCCAAGATATATCCAAGAATCGAATGAGTGATCCATTAATCGAACGTAAAAAGAACGTATTCTTTGAATGATTGGCATTATTTCCGATTAAGTAAAAATTACTCTATAAATAAATTGAAGTTATCAATCAGACCGCAAGTGGCAGAACGTCGAATATCGCTAGTTAATTCGCAGGATTATATAGATCATCATAATTTTCATTTAATATTAAATATACAATAAAAAGAAGCTGATGTAAATTACAAAATAAACAAATTCGTTGAGAGTCATTCCAGCATTTGAATCTTCATTTTTTCAGTACTTAATTTTTTTATTCTTCAGTATACTTTGAAGTTAACCTCATTTACTTCAAAAACTGATACTGCCTTCCCTGTTATTTCAATGCAGCATTGATTTCTTTATATTTATTAAATTAAAAAGGTATAAATCTAATATGAATGAGACGCAAATACGTGGGATCATTCGATGCACGATTAGTACAGAGACCTTTTCAAAAGACACGTTACTCAGAATGCGACCGGTGTTCCATCTTCCAGGCCGGTGACGTACGAGTACAGGGAGACGGTAAAATACAAGGGTATCGAGGGCTACAAGTACTCGTTGGGCAAGAAGACCCTGGCCAACGACACACGCCGTCGTTATCCTCACGAGCAGGCCAAGTACTTCGAGCCGACGACCACCACGGAAGATTTCTTCAATGCCGATCCGACGACCCTGAGGCCCGAGTACGAGGACGAGGACCCGGACGTCGTGAACGAGGGCCGGTGCTACTGCAACGGCGAGTGCGCCCCCATGGGGCTCATCAACATCACGGCCTGCCGCTACGGAGCCCCCGGATTCATCAGTCTACCTCACTTCCACAAGGCAGATCCCGTGCTCAGGAACCAGTTTACCGGCCTCAATCCCAGGGACGAGGACCACGACTTCTACATCACTCTCGAGCCGGTAGGTTCTACAGCTGGGGGATCAGCTGATTGGGGCTTTTTGTGAAAGAAATTGAAAATTCCACTCATGACGTTTATTCTCATTTTTTTTTTTTTTTTTTTTTTTCTGAAGAATTTACATGTTTACAATGTAATACTGATGCTAATTATCGTATTACTGCCATACGTAGTAGTTGATACTTTATTAAGCAAACTATTTAAATATTCAGTAGAGACGATTGATTTTTTGTTATGATTATACACGTAACTGATGGATAATAATTCTGCGGCTTTAATGAACTGTTACAAGAACGATTAATTAATCATAAATTAATATCTTTTTGCGTTTGCGCAAATTAAAAAATTTTTTTTTAAATTAAGACACTGATAATGTGAAAAATATAAACTTTATTTTAATATTTATTTATATAAAAAAGCTTAAAATTAAAAAAACGAACAAAAACTTTACGAGCACATGGCAACAAACGTTTATGTAAAGATATATGCAATGCAACAGTTTTTATTTTTCCAAGACTCTTTTTGAAAAGGCAATAAATCCGCAAAATCGCCTAAAGTGTGACATGCAAATCTATTGTCCTTAAGTCACGCCGTCATCTTTTCCGCAAGTTATGCAACGACAACATTAGATTTTTTACACCTTAAACCTTTTTTCCATTGCAGACAACCGGCATCCCGATAGACGTGGCTGCCAGACTCCAAGTGAACATTTTACTGCACTCATCGAAACTGGTCTCGTAAGTGCATTAAAGAAATTTGTCTGATATGAATCGAGTGCGCTACCTGTTTGCGTGACAAGTTCGTGACAACGTGCGAAAATACCGCTTTCCTGCCAATTCGATTGCGCTTAGAAGTGTATAGCCTTCCGAGCGACGTCGAGGTTTATCGCGCTCGCGATCGTCCTAATCAAAGAGTGCTTCTAACGATAATGGGCTCACTTATACGTGTCGTATTTTATAAGAGGCTCCGCGGGTTACGTAAATATAAGGATGCGCAAGTCATGAAAAATTTTCTATTATTATAGAACTGTTTAGGATATGAGGAAAAATAATTTTAAAACAATTACAAATACACTGAGAGAATTTTCGAGTAAAAATTACCCCCTAAATTAGGCTAATCGGCAGGCAATGTGATTTTCTGGATAATATTTAGCCCATTTTAGGATAAAATTTACTCGAAATTAGAGTATTATTAGAATATTATTCTAAAAGGTGCTAAATATTATCCAGAAAACGCATTCTCCTACGATTAACCTAATTTAGGGGGTAATTTTTACTCGAAAATTCTCTCCGTGATAGATCGGTAAAAGCTACTTTGATAAAAGTCAAAACATTGTAGAAACATTTACTGAAAACTTATGAAAATTTAATACAGTTGTAGTAACTTTGCCTATATTTTAACAAACATCTCTTAGACTCTGTGATTGTTTTACTAGGCGGTATGACAATTTTTCCTAATGTTTTTCTCAATGGTCAGTTCAATTCCAATTCACAATTTTTTACTTTCGAAAAATAATTATGGTTTGCTTTCAGAAGAGATCAAATACGTTCTTAAATATTTTAAGAAATAAGCAGTGTAATCAATTCCAATTATTCAAAATTTATACTAATTAATAAATTAAATAAATGGCTTAATTATTGATGCAGCCAATTAACTAAATTTTTTCTGAAGCCCAGAAATTCTATATTCTAATATAATTATTATTTATTATTATTAACATATATTTCAACTTTCAGGTTATTTAATGATGTTCCTACGTTATATTTTCCAATGTTTTGGTTCAACATGAGAGTTGGAATTCCAGATGAGATGGCTGGCAATTTAAAATTGCTTATTAACGTGCCAACCTATTTAACTTACACTGGATTAGCGTTGATGCTCTTTGGATCGATCCTTTTATTCGGCGTTGCTTTAGCGTATTACATAAGAAATCGACGCAGGTTATTACCAAAGGTAATAGACATAAAAACATATTTATTAGGCTTCTTGATTTTTGCAACGTAAATTAACTCGTTTTTTGATTAATTAATTTATTAAATAATAACTTATATCTAATTAATTTATAAATTTTTACTAAACACGAATATGACCCTAATTTGGTCCATCCCGTCAGGATAGTTGAGATATCATTATCCTTAAGAATTTTAAGATATGCTTATTTTCATGGTCAAAAGATGTCCATGACGTACGTCCAAGGTTCATGACGTTGTATAGTACCTGCCGTGACCTTTAAATTACCTTTTGAATTTTGTCAATACGATCTTTTTTTTGAGATATACTAGTTTAAAAAATAAAATAGAAATCTAAGTATTTGCCAACGTGTGAATGTGAAGTAAACATTTTTTTAACTTAATATTTAACTTAATTTAATTTAACTTAATATTAAATTACCATGAAAAAAAATAAATATATATTGAGGAAACCTAAAAGGCAATTTAAAGATCACAGTAGACACTATAGAATGTCATGAACCAAATCACTAAAGCTTTTTTAATCTTGAAAATACGCGTATCTTAAAATGCTTAAAATCAAGATATCTCAAAATCCTGACCTAATGCAAATAAAAAATAAAAACGACGGTTATATTAATAAAATGTATATGAATATAGTATTTTAGTCTACACATAAACTTTATATTTTTTGTCTGCCTCTATACAATTAAATTTGTGCAACACATTTCCTACAGTTGATAAAGTAGATTACTTCTCATTTTATTTTTACTTCCAACATTTAAAATAGTTTAAATTTTCATTACAACTTGTAATTTAAATTTTCATTTATTACATAAAAGCATTATTAATTTAATGAATTTATCATTTATTTTTTAAGGAAAAAGCTAAGAAAGAATCTTCGTTGAAGAAGACAGAAATGATATATATGGACAAAACCGGTAATAGTGAAGATGGGCAACTACGAAACAACCGGCGATTGTACCCAAAAATGTAAATCACTAAATTTAGAAGTTGCACTAATTTCACGAAGCGTGACCATTGCGAATCAAAAGTGACGCATAATGTTTGTTAAAAACCGCGACGCTCCATCACCTTTAAGCATCGATTGTACACTTTCATGCCTGTACGACGGGAACAAAAAAGCATGGATAACAGAAAAAAACGTCCTCTGCTTTATTGCGATTAGGAATAGTCACATGACGATCATCATGTATTTGTGAATCGTTGTTGTATGTTTGTTGTAAGGTGTTTTCGGAACAAGAGAGCAATCAGCTATGCCAACGAAACCTTTTGCCATAATTAACGAATTTAACGTTGAAGCTAAAAGGAAATGCGCAAAATGCGAAAATCGTTGAAACTATTCATAATGAACATTTTCCACGATCTTCTGTGACTTTTTTTGTACAATAAAATACTCCAAAGTTTATCGTTATAACTTGATAGGCTTAAAGTGCATCAGTTTTTTAAGATATGGCTGCTATGATAAATAGAATGTGAAAGAGTTAATGACGATCAATATAACAAAGTGATAATATAGTTTAGTTTTATAGTGAGAGAACTTTAAGAGTAATCGCGGACCAATTGTAACTCGGGAATCGATTGTCTCGAGTGCAAGAGTTATGACAGTTATAAAGATAATGTTGACTATCAAATAAGAATTTTTCTAACGATATAGTTTAATTTTGACTAAGCATAATTTTTTGTCTATTTTGTAATGCGGTTAATCAAAGCAAAGTATTGGAAAATCAGAGCATCTTATATTCATTAGATTATGTATTGGGATATTCAAAAGAATAGTTAGCAATATTTATAAATTATTAATAAATAATCAATAAATATAAATAACTTGCAGAGCAAGATTTTTATTTTTTTCATTGTTTGAGTTTAAGAAATATTGCTTTCTAATCTTGGAGTTTTGCCTGTCATCTAAATTGAATCATAATTAAATTTTAAGATTTGTAAACATTTGCATAAGTAGTAAGTACATTTTTTTGGAAATAGAATTCCGAAAAGATTCGAAATTGCGCATAAAACAATGAAGTTTAATAAAAAAAAAAGGTAGATTGTAACATATCATATATGAAAAAGTATTATGTCATAATAAAAGACGTGATATTGTTCATGTAATAGATGTAAACATAAAAACTTAGGCACTTTAAACATATGCTAACTTGTTCCTTTAAAATTATTGACTATATAAATGTAATGCTCAATCAAATCAAGTCTTAAAAATTAAAAAATATTCATGAATGTAAGGGTAAATAATCATCGGTATGATTATTAATTTTTTATTGATTATACTTTATTTATCTGCAACAAAATATATATATTCCGTCATAAAAGTTATTCAATAATCTCACAAAAATTTTCCTTCAATTTGATCAATACTATTTATAGCTTTTATAATGTCTATTTTCTGTACAAAAAGTTCGTCTTTTGAAACAACATTCAAAATGTTTTGAAGATACATCAGATTTCCGGCCTGGAAGTTCTTTTGAAGGACCTGATCGTGCCTTGCATTTTTATAAAGTCGAGGTCAATGTCATATATAAATTTAATATGAATGACTTATCATTCTGAAAAACGTGCCATGCCATTTATAATATTAAGTAATATACGAATTCGTCATAATGTACCCGCGTTACTTGCAGAAATTCAAATACTCCAATGAAAAATGAGAAAGACGTTTGATAAATTGCAAATGTGAAGAAATTAATTTTTTTAGATTTTTATATAATTCCTGTGTAAATTTAAATTCGTGTACAAGTACAATAATTAAAATCAAGCGTTGAAACGAGAAAAAAGATTGTTGTAAAACAGTAAATAATTACTTTAATAATAATTGATATAATAGTTTTGTTAATAAATGAATTGTTTATATATAGTCTATATATATTTACTATTGTAACTCTGTTTTTTACATATTAGTATCTTCGTAAGAAATCGAAACTCTGTCATTTTACGTAAATTGTAATTACGTTATAACAGTATATGAAGACATATATTTGCTACGTTTATAACTGGTTATAATTAGAATATATTTGTCATCTACTTTTGTATGAAATAAAAATTAATATGTCTATAAGAAATTTATGTTAAATAAGTAATGAAAGACTTTAATGGTGTAATAATTAATTAAACATTAATTAACTTTTACTGAATAAAAATTATGTTTCAATCTTGGAAAATAATATTCAGTCTAAAGGTATTTTTGATACATGAAACTTGAAATAATAATTTTTCTGTCTAAAAATTTGTATTGCTTAAAATAAAAAGCTATTATTTTTAAAATTTTGGATTTTTTATTTTAACATTTATTACACAACATGAATACGATTTCCTTATTAATTAAATAACTTATTTTAGTTTTTTATAATACTATACATGTAGTAAATTTTAAGTTAATCTTTTATTCAAGTGAGTTGCATTTGATTCAACATTTTTCTGTATAAGTATTTTCAATATTTCTATCATTCTTCTGTCATAAAGTTACCCAAAATATTCTTTCCTTTTGATACGTACAATTTAAAAATATTTTAATAGACAAACCTTCTGGAAATGAATGATTATATGTAAACATTATAAACATTTTTAAACAAGCAAAACCGTACAATACCTAAAAATCATATTCATAACATTCCTGAAAGAGATAATTATTTACGTCAAATGAAGTTTATTATTTCAGTAAACAAAGTTGATTTCATTCTAATCAATCATGCATGAATCAAAGTAATCAAACTTATTCATTAAACAATTATTCATTAAAAATTCGATAGCAGACTTAGCAATAAAAGTTACACGGGTCGTTTTGATAGTCCGTATGTTAAAACAGAAGACATTTCATCAAAGGCCGGCAATTAGGTAAACTGTCCAAGGAGTCGTGCTCAATCAATCGATCACAAGGACTCAAAAGGCCGCGCTCAAAGGCGTTACTTTCCGAGTGCCGACGCTCGTCACACGTCAACCGGCATATCTTTTATCAACCTTGGTGGCTCCTTCTACCTTTACGCGGCGGCGGTCTTAGTAGCTAACGACGTTATTACCCGCCCTTAAAAACAACGCTACCAGCGAAGCGCGGCGACGCATTTTCGACGCTTTTTGCGCTTTAAGCGCGGCTTGTTTATACATTCGAAGCTCAGCCTTGAGCCACTTTCTATCGCAAATCATCGCGGGCTAATAATAAGGTAGTTTTCTCTTTTTAGTGCAGTAGGAAGCGTTTTGAAACCGCGGCTTTGGCCCATTATGAAAGTGGAAGAATTTAAAGCGGCGGAGATAACGAGCTAAGCAAACACGAGAAGCGGCCTTAATTGTTGTCTCTTCTTATTGGAGGAGTTGAAATAGCGAACACATGAAAATGGTTGCTTCGAGTATATATTATAGCTTATACAGAAATGTACGGACTGCCTTCTGCAGCGGCGCATTTCGCAAGCAGGGAAAACGTAGGTCGCGTACTACTCCGGCTTGTTAATAGGATTCTATTGACGAGTTGAGAGCTTGGAAAAATTGAAGGATGATTATATTTTCTTTATACTTTCGAGAAACTGAGTATGGCGGGGCTTAAGCAAGATTTTCAGCCGAGTGGATTCTGTAGTAAATTTTGGGTTTAATGTAAGTGGCTGCATAAATAAATTTTCTTGAGATTGAAACAATATCCATTTAGAACGACTGAAAAAATGTTTAAACAATGAAGTGTAGGATATTTTTAGCAAAACCAAATTGGATCTTGACGTCTTTACGTGCAAATTATATTCGAATAGGTTTTGTTTATGAATTACGCAAATAGTTTCATTATTCCATTTTATGCCTTTTCTTAATTTTATTGGAATATACAAACTAATTTTTGTAAAATACTTGAACTGTAAGAAAATTTCCTTATATATAGATATAGTTCTATTTACTTGTGTCAATTGTTTAATAAACTATATCTGTATAAACGAAAGTTTTCTAACAGTTATTATTATAAGTATTTTAAGGGATAAAACAATGAATATCATAAATTTACTTTGAAATGTCGCTATAAAATAATTGTTCTATATAATCTTAGAAAGGATTTATTCTTAATCATTCTTAGATTTATTATTGTATTACTTTTCACACAGATTTCAAATTTTTACGTAATGCACGTAAAAGAAACTCTTTTTATTAGTACGTCGGAAATGAAATACGTGCAATAAATACAACTTCCATAACGTAAGCAAATTTTAAAAATTCCACACATTTCGAATTTAAAAATAAATTTTTATTAAAAATATTATTAACAGTTATAAATTTATAATTTTAAAATTGAATTTTAATTTTCTTTTCGGTTTAGGCACATATGTCCGTAAAGCAAACGCTCTTAATCTATTATCCTTCTCTTATCTATTGATTTTATCGTGTAATAATTGTATAAGCTTTTGAAGTTTTACCCAAATAAACACAATTGTTTTAATTTATCAACTGCTTTTATGTTTTAACTAAAAGAATCTCAGATCATAATTAAAATTTTACATTTTTAACTATTATACGTAATTTTATTTTTTTTTCGTTTTCGTAAACTAAATGAAAATTTAAAAATATTTTCATTCAAATTCTAACAAACCCAATCCATTTTATTATATTAGCCTGATATTTACAAAAGGCTATTTTGATTTTTTCACTTGAAATTTGCATAGATAAAGTTTTCTACAAAAGTTTATTTCAACAAACAAATACTGTATTGAAAACGAGGGAAAAATTTGCGATTTTGCTTTTTGAATATAGATTTTTTCTCTTTATGCGCACAAAGTTTTCGGTATTGGTTATTGATATCCACGCTTGACTCTGCATTTCGACGTGAGTTCTCTTTCTATTTTAAATACACTGCACATATACAAGAGATTTATGCATCACTCTGTTATTCCTAATAACTGTGCGTTTGAGCACCCTTCGAAAATAAAAATCGACAGAATGCATACGCGGCACGTGTGATGCTCCATTTTCAAAGTGATAAATAAACTTTAAAAGCTTGCGGTCTTTCGTGCATGCACGTGAATACTCGCGTTGCGTAAAAATGGTAGTTTTTCAAATCCAGTTACATTGTAGCTTAAGCCCTTCAGTGATGCTTTTATTTTCACGCTAAGATTGTAACTGAGTTAGTAAAATCCTATTTTTGGGATTTTAATTTATTTAAAAAATTTCAATTTTTATATTCCCTATGATTCTTGTAAATAAATTACAACCAAGGTAAAAAATAATATTTTTTTTTATAATCCTTTTGTTTTTTAAAAAAGCAATAATTAATAGAAAAAAGATACATAATTAAAGAAGCGGAACTATATTTAATAATAATGGTAATTTTAAAAAGTGATTGTAAAAATAGTTTTAAAGTTTTTAATACGCTATTTTATTTACAATAAATCTGCTTTTTACGTACACTTTATTTACTCAAATGACAGTCGCCTGCCTATCTTACCGAATAAAGTTTCATTTTTTAAATCTGAACTTCTATACAATACGTATTATTTATCCTTTATCCTTTTCAGATACATTATAAAAGGTAC
The DNA here is from genome assembly GCA_900474385.1 of Ormyrus pomaceus. NCBI lineage: Eukaryota > Metazoa > Arthropoda > Insecta > Hymenoptera > Ormyridae > Ormyrus > Ormyrus pomaceus. Next base: position 3,010 of record UCOM01002010.1, on the reverse strand, counting down.
TCGTAAATATGCATCTCAGGCTTTTTTAAATGAATAAAATAAACAAGTCAATATTTACTGTCAAAGGCCTTAAAGAATAAGAACCTTTGAGTGGTAGGAAAGAAACTCGTGTATCAGAAAATAGAAATCTCAAAGAAGGAAATATACAACGGAATACAAACGCCAAACGTCAGAAAATCTGAAAGTCTAAGAATCCAGTTTTTCTGACGCATTAAAGCCCCTATAATACTCCACCATCAATACTCCCTCTCCGCCCAACAAAGATCAAACTCCACCCGCACCATTTACACCTGAAAATCCCTGCCAACTCCATGAACCGGCCCAATATTCGCTAATTCGATGCGCGTCTTTCCCTCCGTCGCCCGCACGGGGCGAAAAAGCCCCGGAAAATCGATGCCGTCGCTGCAGCGCGCGGCTGAATTTATTTAGCCGATAATACCGGCCATGTTTGCAGTGCGACAGATTGCTGTGCTGCGCGCGCTTCGGAGGATTTGCCCGCGGCGCCGCAGCTGCCTGATAAGCGCGCGATTTAGGCCCGGGAGCGGGGAATTTCTGCCGTTATTGTCGAGAGAGAGAGAGAGAGAGAGCGCGAGAGCTATTAATAAGGAGCGCGCGGAGCGAGAGCGGCCGGGAATTATGATGAGTGGATGCAGCTGTCCAAGTGCGACGACGGATTTTCTGATTTCGTTTCGGAGTCGTTCGCAGGCTCTACACCGTCGGAAATTAGATTCGTGATAATGAATGGCTTGTATATAGTCTACTGGCCTAATTGCTAAGGCGGTTGGGTTGGATGGTGAATTTTAGCTGTTTTTATTAGTAAATCTCGTTAATGAACCATTGATTTAGGTAACGTAGAAATTATTTTTAGTCGGCACAGTGTTCACTAGTAGTCATAAAGTTTTATAGTTTAAAAATTTTCTGTAGGTTAATGAATATGATTATTTGAAATCACCGTTATTTTCAGTCTAAATATATATGTTTATGTTTATGTTTTACGAAGAAAAAAAAATGTAAAAGTAAATTTTTCTAGTGGTTAAATACAGTTATTTCATAAATGGAGACCTTCAATCGTTTCCGTTTACTTGCCCCAATTTACTTAAATGTTACTCCAACCTAAAAGCAGTTCCAAACTTCAAAGCTCTGAACTAGAAATCAAAATAAGCTCGTTTACACAATTAACAATTTAGCAACAATTAACTCGACGCTTAATCTCCAAGCAAAACCCAGCACACTTTAAAATTCATAACACCCAGCCGAATAAAAAAAAGGGCTGAAATTACTTTGGCAAAGCAGCAGAAAACTCCCTTTATAGTTCGTTAAATCCGACGACTAACTCAGCCGGCGACAATTTCGCAAACAACGTCATTACCGTGAAAAAATGCTTGCGTTCGCATTTCGCTTTAAAACGCTTCACAGTGCGCTCCTCTCTCTCTCTCTCTCTCTCTCTCTCTGCTCGGCGTCGTGTAAAACCGAGCCGGCAGACGAGCAATCTACCCTGATTTATTTTATAGCGTCACATATTTAATAGCAACACATGCTCATTGAACAATGGAGCTCCATTAGGCGCACTGCGGCGGGAAAGAGAGAGAGAGAGAGATAGAGAGAGAGAGAGGCGACCTTTTAAACGGCGCGCGATTTTATACCTTTTGTTTATCGCGGTTCACAATTTTTTTGCCGCCGCGTGCACACCGCATTTTGTCATTGGATTCCACCGGTTTTCCCCCCCGCCGCTCAAAGGCGAGGCTGCGTTTTTTTTTTTTTTTTTCATCAGCCGAGCCTTTCCTTATCGATCGGAACGCGTCGAATGTGGGAATCGCATGGAAATCCGCGCGATTTTTCTCCGACGACGATGCGTTCGCGCGGGGAGATAAGGCTGTCGAATCGCGAGAGCCGATACCTTGATTGGAGAATGCGTCAGTAATGCAGGCTCGATAATTTTGGGCAAATATAAATATGAGATAAGGATTGGATTACGGTTTTTTTTTTCATGATATCGTAGGTACATGAAAATAATTTTATCCGTGATGTAGCTCAAGTACAACGTCAATAAACTAGGTATGATTTTATTTGCATATCTATAACGTCAGATTTTCTAATCAGCACAAATATTTTAGTTATTAAATCTTTGCTTTCAATGCGAGCGATAATATTGGAGGTTTAAAGTAGCGGTGATAAATTTTAAAAGCAAAGCGACATGAAGTTTTCTTAGTCACGAGAATTAGGACGAACGTGGAGTTTCGAAAAGTGAATCAAGTTTTTCTTAAAGACCCTCTTACGCAAACCCAGATTATATGAACCGAAAACTAAAGCACCCTCGGAGTCTTAGAACAATGGCTTTCTTGTGTAGTTTCGTCGATGGTCACATGTTACGCAATCTAATATAAATAGACCTGCAATGAGCTATTTTTTTTCTTCAAGCTTTTATTAGATTGTTTGTGCTCGCAGTTCAGCTCTTTTTGAGGCACTGGAGACACTTTGTAGATGCGGTGGTAAAAATACTAGTGATTGTAAGCACGAATACAATCGGCGATGGTAAAAAATACACGAGAGAAATTTTTTTTTTTCGAAAAGCAGTCGCATTTAGATGCGACAAAGCCAAAAATTCAACTTGACTCTGCAATAAATTTAACCATAAGAATAGCAAATTTAACGGCACCATACTAAAACTTTATTACAAGTACTTCGAAATACGCCAGAACAGAAGTCATATCTCGAGATTTACAGCCCGCAGCAGCAGTATTCTTCCATCCAGTCGTTACGAGACGCATCTCCCTCCCGAAAAATGCCAAATACCTCCGCATTACCGAGGAGGCAGCTCGTAGGCAAGCTGGCAAACGTCGGCGAAAAGCGCGGGCGTTAATTATTTTAATTGCGAAAAAAACGCGCGTGCGTCAAAGCTCGGCGCAGAAAATCCCCTCTGAGAGAGCGTTAAATCTAGCGGGTAAGCAGACCAGCTCCTGCGAGCCAAAGAAACTCCTCCTCGCGGGCGGCAAAAAAAAAAAAAAAAAAA